>JAJMDY010000062.1:0-80510 GCA_030573885.1 Tetrapisispora pingtungensis (nom. inval.) | reverse complement strand
AGTCGGTGGTGGTGTAGAAGGAGATGACATCGGTTTCGGTCGAGGAACCAGAGACAACAGTGGTGGTGATTGGTTCTGGGACAGAGGCACTGGATTCAGAGGAAACAGCAGAGTAAGTGGTTTCAGTATTGATTCATTTATCTATTAGAATACTTTTATTGATATACATTTTTAAAATAGAATTTTTTAATTAAATTTTTATATTTAACTTGTTTTATGATAAGAGACAGCAAATCTTCATAGAGGTTAATCGTTTTTAAAAGAATTTAATTTGAATCATTCGATCTAATATGGATTCATCAACTTTAACATTTTTAGTAACCCTACTACTTGGTTTTATTTTTATGAAATGGACCTTCCAAAGTGAGCAGCATCCTTCTACACAAAATATAAGAACAAGTGGTTCTACTACATCCAGTGCCACAAGAAGTTCCACCAACAACACTGCAAATAGAAGACGTTTTAAGAGAAGAGTCACAGATGACATGATAGAAGTAGTTACTAGTTTAGCTCCAGCTTTGCATAAAGAACAAATTAAATACAGTTTAGAAGAAACTGGTTCTGTTGAAGAAACTGTGGAACGATTTTTAAGAGGTGATGAATTTCCTTTCCCACCAGGATATACTCCAACAGAAACTGTAAATGCTACAGAAACAAATAATAGCAATGATAATTTGTCTGATCCAAGAAAACAAAACAATATTAAACCAGACAATTTATTACAAAAATTTAACGTTGATTTAAATCAAGATTTTGGTAACGTTGATTTTAATGATTTAGATACTAATGAAAGAAAAAAATATTTAATATGGAAAGCCAGAAAGGGTATGGAAAAAATGCTAGAAGAAGATAAGGAACTAGCAGAATTATTAAATTAAAACTTTGATATGAGCTTAATGGCTTCTTCATGAATTAACTAATCTTCATGAAATTTTGAAATAAGAAAATGGTTTTTATCTTAAGGATTATACAATCATATATAAAAAAAGAAACCATATATGTATATCCTGTTATCTCTATAAGCATGTGTATTTAAGTTGCATATATATTTAAATACTTTTTTTATTTTTTATATAACTTAAAGTTCGATTGTATTTATTTGCAGATACTTTTAATCTTCATCTATTTCAATGACTATTTCATCTAATTCTATTGCTTTGGAATCCTCATCATCGACCCTTTTTTCTTCGACTGTCGTTATTTCAATTTTTTCCAAAGAAGAAACAGTTTCCTTGTCATTCTCATCTTTAGATACTTTTGCAACTTCAACATTTTCATCAAAAGTTATTTTTATCTTATTTTCTTCTACAGCAGGAGCATCTGGTGAATCCTTGAATTGTAATTTATTACTTGTTTCAAAATTTTTACAATGACTATTAGTAGAAGATGGTGATTGAGCTTCCAATAATGTAGGCTGTATTCTTTTCTTTTCCTTTGATGGGGTATTTTTCTTTGAACTATTTTGGGAATTGTTAACTGGAAATAAAGGAATCTGCTTCTTCTTATCTGATTTCACTAATGGCGATGTCTCAATTTTAGGTTTCTTAACATTTTCTTGTTTTGATGTATTATCTTTTCTCTTTACTGACAATATATTTATTACTGGTTTTGTTTCTTCGACGTTTGAAATAGTTGTGTCATATTTGATCTCAGTTTCTGGAATAGTAAATTTTAACTTACAAATTTTTTCTCTCTCTTCATTAGATAGTTTTTTGCCAAAAATTTCATCCTTGATTGAAACATAAGAAACAAAACCATCAGTGGATGAAGCCATTAATAGTGAACCATCATCAGACCAAGCCAAATCGGTCAATGGGGTATAATGTAGATTACCAATAACTGCAATTGGTTTACAAGATTCAGTATCATATATTATGACTTCATTAGTTGTAGCAATTGCAAAAATTAATTTATAGGGTAGTTTAATGTATGGTTTTGCTGTCTCTGGTAAGTTATAAATATTTGGATTGAATGCAACGACAATAGCTGGTTTTTTTAAGAACGGTAGACGGAGTATTGGTTTATTACTGTTTTTACTCAAATAACCTCTTGAATATAAGTAGACGGCATTCGATAATTCTTGGTTATTGTTGCTGTTATTGCTTGTGTTGTTACTGTTAGTATTGTTATTATTTGTAGTAGATGATGATGATGAAGTCGAAGTATCTGTGTTTGCAGATCTAAAGACACCTGCTGGGACACCTATTAGATTTCCACATGGTGAAATGTCCAATCTTCTAAAGAATGAAGGTAAAGTTTCATTATGGAACAAATAAGAAGATCTTGTTAAATTATAATCTATAACTTCTTTTTTAGTTTCTTTATCAATTACATGTCTTGGTAAATCACATTTCCAAATTTTATTTTTTAATTTCAAATTAACTAATTTTTCTTTTTCAATTTTATCAAAAACCAATTCATAAACTGATAATGATCTATCAGCAGATTGTATAAATACAAATTTATTTTGTGGATCCCAGGCAACACCTTGGACGTAATGAGTATTATCATTAATCAAAATGATCTGTTGATTTGTGGTGATATCAAATACACGTAATGAATTATCCATTGAACCAGTAATAATATATTTACCATCTGGAGACCAAGCAATATCATAAATTTCAGATGAAATTGTCTTTTGATAATTCAATCTTTTATAAACGTACCATTTTTCATTTTCGTTTCCTCCATCATTTTTACTATCCAAAGATTGGATATTTGTGTTGATTAAATCATTTTTGTTATCATCTTCATTTTGTTTCCAAAGTAATAGTTGACCATCATCACCAGCAGATGCCAAAATATCACCGATTGGGTTAAATCTAACAGCATTAATGGCTTGTTCATGCTGGTTCAGTGAAGTTAAAAAATCAATGGTCTCAATCTTAGAATTATCATCGTTCATATTCAAATTCCATATTCTAATTTTATTATCACCACCGGCGGTAATTAATTTATTTGATTTTGATTGCTTTTGGAAACAAAGACTATAAATCGGTTGTGATTCGTGCCAATATATCTGTAAATTCCCAGCTTCCATCTTGGTTATTCTGTATAATTGCGATTGCTGTTATATATGCAAATATTTATATTAGCAATTTACACAATTCATATACATAAAGAGATGATATTTTTATATGCAGATGTAATTCCAATTGCAGGTAAATTTAAAGTGAATAATTTCATAAAATAAACGCGTGAATTCACGTGTAACAACCCGGTGTCGTTACCCTACTCCGTTTTTCGATTTTTCATTCCCATCTCCAAAAACCAACCCTACTTAACAATAAACAAAAAAATTTTCGCCCTCTTCTCGCACTAGTTCCCATAGATTAAAAAATTGAAAAATTGAAAAATTGAAAAGTATATAAACCCAAGCTTTTAAAAAACTAATTGGAAAAGCAAAAGTTCACTCTAATGCGAAGTGAAACAAGGGTAAGCGGAAAAACACAAGAAAGGCCGTACGAAATGTATGAAATAGATTTGATTGTTCTGTAGAACCATTAAATATATGATATAGATGAGTACTAAAGCATTTCTATTTTTTACGTTTATCAGTAATTTTATTTGCACATAAGTCAAATTCCCAGTAGTATTCAAATTAAGTGACTAATGGAGCCGTAATTGTGCAGAAATCGATTTTTTATTATGTACAATGGATTATTGATATTAGATAATTAATTTTGATGTCATTGTATAAATAAAACATTTTATAGTAATATAGCAACGTATTAGTTAAGAATAAGTAATTAATAGTGGTACTATCGTAATATTAATTACGATGAGGGTGCGTATATGGTGAGCATCTCCTCCGGTCTCCCTGTATCATCTTCTGTCTGTTCACGTTTCTTTTTCTTAGTACTATCTGTTCTTTCCACCAAGCCATAGAAAGGCATACCAGATGCTATGATCTAACACTTACGATAAAGAGAGGGTTAATAAAAAATAAGACGATTGTGACTTAGAGCATGATACTGAATACCGTTGGGTGTCACGAGACAGTATTACATATTTTGAGAAACACACGCACAGAGCATTGAAAGAAGATAAAACCGTAGCACCGAATAATTCTGTTTGTAAAGATTTCTTACCCCGAAGTTATGACATTATGACTTATTCCATATAACATCAAAGAGAATGCGAATATGAAAAAAAAGATAAAATAAGTTTTTTTCTTATCAATAAAGAGAGACCCCCTACCAAGATTCACCAGCAAAAAAGTTTCGCCTAGTTTACGATGGGTATATTGAATATGCTCAGAAAACCGAGAAAGAGATTTTGTGTTGTATGCCTTACAAAGGTGCTAATTTGAAAATTTCAGTAAAATTTGGCTTTTTTTCAAAAAAAAAAAAAAAAAAAAAAAATAAGGCTATTACTTTTTTCGGCACTGGTCTTACTCGTTTCCGCCCACACGTAATCATCTGGGAGAAACAGCGATAGAAAACCATAATGATTTAAAACTAGGCGTCGTTTCTTTTTTACAGATTGCCGGCAAAAAAATCCAAGTGAAAAAAAATATCTGAGGGAAACACCGAGTGAGAATCTGTCTATCGTGTTTTGTAATAAAACAAAAATAACTTTAAAAAAGAAATCTAATGGGTTTTTCACCACCCCTCCCTCCCAAAAACATGAGTCTGCGCACCGACAGTGTTATCGTTTTATTAGCAATAGAATACAAAACATCGGATTTTGTGTTACTGCATAGATTTGTTATGCTTTTAGTTTTGTTGTTCTTGTTCTTGTTTTTCATTCATTTAAAAAACCCATTAATCCTAATTATTCTCAAAGGGTTTTGTTGCATCCCAATAATTAAATTTTATCATCACTACATCATTCATTGGTAAATCTCTATTTATCTATGTGTGTAGGAATAATTAGTACATGTAATTTTGTGTTTTCAGTGTTTGTATTTGTAATTTTATTTAATTATTTAACTTCGCAGTGATCTGGATGTACAAGCCACTTCATTTCTATCTCATCTCATCTCATCGCAAAAATTGAAAAACATTCTGCAATCAATTATTTTTCTTTTTCCTTTTTTTTTCTTCTCTTGGTGATAAGCTGATTTTTTGTTAATGAAGTGAGCACAAGAGACACAGATGCAAATTTTAATTAATTTAATAAACAACAATAAAAAAAAGAAAAAAACGTAATACAGTTGTTATATCATTACATTATTAATATATAAGGATAATCATATTTTGTAATAACTAATTATTTCTTATATATTATAAATATATATTATTATGTAAATCCTTTAATCTTTTTTTTTGTTTTCGTGTAATATTTTGTTTACGAGACATTTATACGATATAAAATTTTAAACACACAAACATAATAAACATTCTGATTTATTTTATTTCATTTTATTAAATTAAATTAAAGTGAATTAAATTAAACGAATTATTAATATAACATTGTTAATATAACAATTTAGCAATTATGACAACTAATGCGGAAGTTACTGGTACTTCCACTCAACAAGTACTTACTTCATTAATTTCAAATGGTGTCATTTTTGGTGCATTCTTCTCAGGTTTTCTTCTTCTGAGAATCAAATTAAAAAGAATTTATGAACCAAAATCTTCATTCGAATTAATCGCTGAAGAAAAAAGACCTGAGCCTTTGCCAAATGGACTATGGCAATGGTTTTTACCGTTATTGAAAAAATCTGATAATTTTATTATTCAACAATCTGGTTTAGATGGTTATTTTTTTTTAAGATATTTATTTCTGATTGCTGCTTATACTGGTGGTTCTATCATCTATGTTTTCCCAATTTTATTATCTGTAAATGCAGCTAATAGTGGTAATGCTAAAGGTCTTGATGTTTTAGCTTATTCAAACGTTACAGATCCTCATAGATACTATGCCCATGTTTTTGTAGGATGGGTCTTCTTTTGGGGTTTCGTCTTATTAATGTATAGAGAACTTTATTATTACAATTCAGTTAGACAAAATGTTGTATCCTCGACGAGATATGCCAAAAAATTATCTTCAAGAACTGTTTTATTTACTACCGTACCAAAACAATATCTATCAGAAACTGAATTTTCAAAATTATTCGATGGTGTTAAGAGAGTTTGGATTGCAAGATCACAAAATGGTGTTGAAAAATTTGTTAAGGAAAGAGAAAATATGTCAATGAATTTAGAAAATATTTTAAACAAGTTATTAAAAACAAAAATTAATAAAATTAATAAAGATATTAAAAAAAATAAGGAAACCGATGATATTGTACTAATTAATAAATTACGTTATGGAAATGATAATGATAAAAATATTTTACTATCAGATTTCATTTCTGAAAAGGAAAGACCAAAAATTAGACTATCAAAGTGGAAATTCTGGACAAAAAAAGTTGATGCAATTAATTATTATAAAGAACAATTACCAATTATAAATAAAAAAATTGAAGAATTACAATCAAATCAAATTGATTCTACTCCTTTCAATTCTGTTTTCGTTGAATTCGAATCACAATATCAAGCACAAATTGCTACTCAGGTTACTCCTTATCATAGTCCATTGTACTTAACCCCTTCGTATATTGGTATCGACCCAAAAGATATCATTTGGTTTAATTTAAGAATGTTCCCAATTGAAAGAGTAATTAGGCAAACTGCTGCTGTTGCTTCAATGTGTGCTTTAGTCATATTATGGGCTTTTCCGGTAGCATTTGTTGGTTTAATTTCAAATATTACTTATTTGACAAATAAATTGCCATGGTTAAATTTCATTTACAACTTACCTTCTGTATTGTTAGGTTTATTAACTTCTTTAGCTCCAACTATTGCTTTAGCCGTTTTAATGATGTTTCTACCTATTATCATTAGAAATACTGCTAAATTTGCTGGTGCTCCATCTATTCAATATATTGAACATTATACCCAACAAACTTATTTTGCTTTCCAAGTTATTCAAGTCTTCTTAGTCACTACAATTGCATCTGCTGCTACTTCTACTGTAACACAGATTGTTGAAGAACCAACTAAAGCTATGTCATTATTAGCTGAAAATTTGCCAAAGGCTTCTAATTTTTATATTGCTTATATTATTTTGCAAGGTATGTCTGTTACAGGTAGTGCCTTATTACAAATTGTTCCTTTAGTAATCTATTATACTTTAGGTAAAGTTCTAGATCCAACTCCAAGAAAGAAATATAAACGTTTTACTAATTTGGCTTCTATGAAATGGGGTACAACTTTCCCAGTTTACACCAATTTAGCCGTCATTATTTTCTCATACGCAATTATTTCGCCAATTATTTTATTATTCGCAACTTGTGGTTTCTTCTTATTATGGGTCGCTTATCTATATAACTTAAACTATGTTTATGCAGAAGCACCAGATGCAAGAGGTATTCATTACCCAAGAGCTTTATTCCAAACCATGGTTGGTTTATATATTGGTCAGATTTGTCTATTAGGTTTATTCGTTGTCGGTAAAGGTTGGGGTCCTATCGTTTTACAAATTGTTTGCTTAGTCGTTACGGTTTTATTACATTTATTCTTAAACCATTGCTTTGACAACTTAATGAAAAATATTCCAGTTGATACCATGAAGCCATTAGACGGTGTTTCTGACACTACTTCATTTAAGAATATTTATGGTAAAGATTCTCAAAATCCATTCGGTGACGTTAAAGTCTTACCAAGTTTCCCAATTAGAAAATACCATTCTCGTTCAGGTAGTGTTGGTACTGACGTTGAAAAGATTTATAGCAATAATAACGATGATAAATTCAATATTCAATATGAAGTATCCAATAATAATGGTTTAATTGAGACTTTGAAAGGTGATTTAAGTACTGTCCCATTATTAGCTGATGGTGACGATGCTCCAATACTGTCAGCACCATTCTGGAAAAGATTTTTTAACCCACATACTTATTGTTCTTATAAAGCTGTCAAGAACAGAATTCCAGATATTTATCATTTGGCTGATCCAGAAGAAATCACTGATCCTTATGAATTAGAACACGCATATGATTACCCAGCTGTCAGTGCTAGATGCCCATACTTGTGGATTACAAAGGATCCATATGGTTTCTCAAAAGGTGTCATTACTGAATTCACTGGTGTTATAAAAATTTCCGATGAAGGTGCTGCATTAGATGAAAAGGGAAAAGTCACTTGGGAAGGTACTCCACCGGTATATGAAACCTCCTCAAGTTTAGACTCTGTCGAAAATCTAAACGACAAGGAAATTGTAGTCAATTATGAAAATGGATTAGACAACAGTGATGATCCATTTAGAGATGAAAATACTTCAAATCGTGAAGTTGATAAATCTACTTAGGACTGCATTTTAAGATATGTTTTAAAACACTTATCTGTTCATTTCATTTTTAAAATGAATTTGTAATATTTTACTAATACCAAAGAGGTTATTATAATATTATAGAATTGTTACTAATTCAATAACAATTCGAGTATAGAGTCATAAACCTACATTTTTCATCTCATACTATCATTCGAAAAAGACAATTATCTAATTTTTTTGATTTAATTGAAATCATTATATTTTAATTAATATCATTTCACTTCTCTTAATTACTTAATATTTTTGTATAACTAATTTAATCGATAATATATACATATATTTTTATTTCATTGTATAATTTAAGTTTCTCATAAAAATAACTTTAAGAATTCTCCACCATTGAGTACTTGTTTTATGGCTCACATTCTTTTTAAGGCCGCTTGGATTTAATTTTGAAGAAAACGAGCAAAACAAAAAAGAAGATCAGCTGTTTATAAAGGGTATACTCTAATAATGATAGGTCTATCTAAACTTTTTATTATTTAGAAAATAGAGCAATAGGAAACTGTGTATAGGAAATTAATTATTATCAGTAGTCTAAATTTATAACAGGAAGGCTAAAATAATGATAAGGAGCTCAGCAATCAGAAGACTTGCTCAAAGCAAAAGTATACTTACAGGATCAAGAAGATTTAATTCAGTAACTCTTGGTTCAAAATTCAGTCCTGATTTTAGACAATATTTAAAATTGGAAAATGGTGAAGTTGGTTCTTATTTTCATGATGTTCCATTAGGATTAGACGAATCTAATAATACCGTCAATATGATAACTGAAGTTTCACGTTGGTCAAATGGTAAATTTGAAATATCTAAAGAATTAGAGTTTAATCCTATTGTTCAAGATATTAAAAAAGGTAACGTAAGATTTGTTCATAATATTTTTCCATACCGTGGATATATTCATAACTATGGTGCAATTCCACAAACTTGGGAAAATCCAACAGAATTCAGTTCTATTCCAGGTACTGAATCTTTAAAAGGTGATAATGACCCACTTGATTGTTGCGAAATTGGTTCACAAATATTAAATATTGGTGATATTAAAAAAGTTAAGGTTTTAGGCTCGTTAGGGTTAATCGATGATGGAGAATTAGATTGGAAAGTTATTGTCATAAATGTAGATGATCCACTGGCAAACAAAGTTCATAACTTAAAAGATGTAAATTCAAATTTTCCAGGTCTGTTAGATGCTACACGTGAATGGTTTAGGAAATACAAAATACCCTCAGGTAAACCAGAAAATAATTTTGCTTTTGCTGGCCAATATAAAGATGTGTCTGAAACTATTAAAGTAATAAAAGAGTGCAATGAACAGTGGAAGAATTTAATATCAGGTCAGATCAATACATCATATGCAGGTTTACCAGTGATTAAAAGAGCTGGGATGGGTGTAGTCTTAGAACCAGAAAATAAAAAACCTACAATAATTCCTGATCATGTACATAAATGGCATTATATTAGTAATACTTGAACTCTAGTTAATTAATTTATTAAACTACATACCTGTTAGTACTAAATACATTTTATAATCCCAACATTTTTCGGAAGTCTTCGTTATTCATCTTTTTGATAGAATTATCAATTTTATCATCCATACCTATTCCATTTACCATTATCTGTTTACCCTTATGCATTGTTGTATCTGGTTTTTTAACGCTTTCTAAGATATTGCCCTTTTTTAAAACTTTATTTTCTACTTTAGTTTCTACTTTAGTTTCTACTTTATTGTTTGACTTCATCTCTTCTATTGTTCCACAATATATTAACTTGTTATTAAGTTTTGTTTTATTTAGTGACATTATGCATTTAGCAGCAGATGCTTGTTTTGTAAATTGGACTACACAACCACAATAATCTGTCACTATGTATATTTTTTTGATTAGTTCGTTTGTAATATTAGCTTTTTGGTCTATCAGTTTTAAGATTTCACCCTTGGTAGTTATATCTGATATGGGGTATATGGAAACAAAAAATTCATTTTTTGAAGTATGTTTTCTGCTTAAAATGCGCTTTATCTCTTGCCTCTCTAAATACGCTTTCTTGTTTGAAATTGTTACATAAATTGTATTATCACCTAAAATAGTTCTATTAAGTTCTAAAGCTCTCATCGCATCATTTCGATTCTTATAAGTTATAAAAGCATAATCATTATTATTTAAGGTGGAGTTATCATTTTTTTCTTTTCCAGATGGTATTTTTATTGATTCAATACATCCATATCTTTCAAATATATCTTTCAACGAATCCATGTCGAACTTATTATAATTAATATTCTTAATAAAAATTTCTCTTTTCTCAATAACTGCACTATCTGTCCTTTTTTGCCTTTCCAAAGGATTTGACTTTCTTACTATTAGTTTATAAGATTGTATGATTTTTTGATTCAACTGCTCGACAACAAAATCAACATCTTCTAAACTTGTAACATCTACATATGCAAATCTTCTATTATTATTGAATTTCAATGAGGGTAGTCTAACATTAATAGGCAATACGTTGTGTTCAATAAATAAATCTTTAATATCTCTGCTAGAGAATGATGGAGGAAAATTTGTTATCCATAATGTCAACCCTTGAAGTAGTATTACTTCTATTTCTCTTTCGCCACATTTTCTCTTTGTCTTTGTCAATGCCATCAATGCATTCTCGTAAGTCTCAAACTCTAACCTTGCAAACCGGGATGACTTGTCTAGAGATTCGGCTGTCTCTATATGATTTATATTACCACAATCCTTAAATATTTTTTTAATTTTACTTTGGTTATAACTTTTTGGTAGATTTTTAATCAAAATGGTGGTTATTTCTCTATTATGAGTTTTAATAGTTTTTTTTAATTTTTCATTAGATGATCCAATTATAACACTCTCATCTGTTTTCAAATCCCTATCATCATAGTCTTCTTGTTTTCTTTTCAAAGTTGAGACATTATTCATTGTAAATCAAAGCTTAAATTGATTTCAATCCCTCTAAAAACCTTAATTGATATTTGAAAAAAATAATACTTAGCTTAACTAAAATACAAACTTGAGATAATATATTTCTGTCAGTCTTCAAGTTTTTTAAATGATTAGATTTATGCTTCATTTAACTTAATCACATTTGATTATTTTTTTACCTTACAACCTTTAATTTTCAGCGAATCTAAATTTTTTCAATTTTAAAAAATTTTGCGATGAGATGAGCTAAAATTATAGAATTGAATGTTATTAAATTTATGTATCTCCAAGTTAACTATTGTTTATAAGTTTGTATCGTTGCTTAACGTTCTCTGATTTAATAATACCTTACTTAGAATCTAATTTTGCTTCCAAATTTCAATTTTTAAACTAACTAGAAAAGACCTTAATAGGAAAGACATAGTTTAAAGTCGGGCATATTTGTTGATAAACATAAAATGGATAGTCGAGAATATTTGAAATCATACGGTTGGGAAGAAGGTGAAGGGTTAAGGAAGGGCAGTTTAAAGAAACCAATTTTAGTGAAACACAAAAGAGATAAAAAGGGTTTAGGTAATGCACCAGGTGGTGATGATGGTGAAGCTTGGTGGGAAAGATTATTTGATGGACAATTAAAAAATTTAGATGTTACAAGTGATTCAAAAGGTAAAGGTATTAAATTTAATCAAAATGAAGTTGTTGCCAGTGCTGTTTCTAAACAAGATTCTCCATTATATCAATGGTTTGTGAGAGGAGAATCGTTAAAAGGTACTATTGATGATAAATTTTTGGAAAAAAATTGCATAGTTGCAGCTGGTACAGACCAATCTTCGAATAAGAAAAGACATAGGGGAAATGATGACATAGATAAGAAGTCAAAGAAAAACAAGACAGATAAAAAGGAGAAGAAGGAGAAGAAGGATAAGAAAGATAAGAAAGATAAGAAAGATAAGAAAGATAAGAAAGATAAGAAAGATAAGAAGGATAAGAAAGATAAGAAAGATAAGAAAGATAAGAAAGATAAGAAAGATAAGAAAGATAAAAAGGATAGGAAAGACAAAAAAGATAAGAAAGACAAAAAAGATAAGAAGGATAAAAAAGATAAAGTAAATAATAATAATTGATTTGTGATTATTTAAGACTAATAAGTTAATAAAAATTCAAAATTCAAATTAATTTCTTATAAATACCGATACCCTATGATCCTGGTTTATTATAAATTTGATCTGAAGTTTTGTTGGTATTTCGATTATTATTAAGCCTATCGTTAAACTTTCATTCGTAAGCTTTAGTTAGTTTACTTGCATGCATTTTTATAACATCAAAATATAGACCATTGTAAAATCTAATAAACATATCTTAATTGGTTAAAAATTATTAAACTTCTCTTATACAATCGCATTCAAAATCGCATATCTTAATGTAATAATATGTCCATTAGATAGATACTCTTCAGTTATTGATATGAATTGCCAATTTAGGCCTTGGTATGTCAAGCCTATTCGAGATGAATAAGCGCTTGAAATTTGAAATAAAAACACTAAAAAAGAGTTTTCGAATAAAAATAATTATTGAATGCCTATAACTTTAAAAACATGGTAAAAAAATTAATAAAACTGAAACTTAATAATTTTATAATAATTAATAAAACTTAAATAGGCATAATTTTACTATATGTTGGTTTATGAGGATGCCAAACTGAAAGATTCGTTAATATTCCTAATTATAGTTGGGGGATTTCAAATTATTTCTTCTTTGATTATTCCATTGAAAATTCAAATTCCAATTTTTATTATTCTTATAGGTATTCTATACACAACAATATATACGCTACAAAATGATAAAAAGAAAATTTTTATAAAAAGATTAAACTTTAATTTGAATGAATATATTACAAATAAGACGAGCTCCAAAGTCAACCAGTACATTTCTCGAGAGAGAGAGACATTATTAATTAATAGCATTTCAGAAGATATTTCTGGTGAATTATTTGAAATAATTAAATTAACTGTTGACTCTTTTGTTTTACCATGGTTTGAGAGAATTGATTCTAATGCGGATCATAATTCTAAATTTGTCATTGCTGTTGAAGATGTAATCACAAGAATTATTGTCCAATTACAAAAATGTATGATTAAAACTGATGTCACTAAACTAGCTGTATTAAAGATAATTCCTTTAATTACCACATACTTAAATTCTTATAGTGAAGCAAGGCAGACAGTTTTAGATTCATCAAAGAATAGCAGTGACATTGCATTAAACGTTGCTGTAGAATTCAATAAAAAAATTAGGGTACATAAGGCATTATCATTGAGAGCAACGAAGCACGAGCAGGAAGTAGAGGAATATATGAAAAATAAGGTAGAAGTTATATTACAAAAAGTAGTTGATGATAAAGAATTACAATCTAAATTTGTATTTATCTTATTAAGAGACATAATCACTTCATGTGTATTTATACCATTGGTAAATAAGTATTCTGATCCAGATCATTGGAATTTAAAAATTATAGAACTATCACAGCAAATTTTAGAAGAAAGATATAAAATCAATGAAGTAAGAGAGTTATTATCAAAAGAGATTGCAGAACAACATAAAATTAATAAAAAACTTGAAAAAGATATAAATATTGAAGATGTTGCTAATTTTGATTTTGAAAATAATCCATCATCTAGTGATTTTGAGAAATATTTAAAAGAATTGAGCATGATAAATAACATAGTAATGATAAGATTTAAATTATTTCTTTTATTAAGGAATATTTCTAAATTTGAATATAATTTAAATCTAAAAACTTCTAGAAGTGTCGAATATTCTAGAATACTTATATGTTTGAACTTGCTTGTTAATAAATTGAATTATTTGCATCAAAATGATCTAGTAGATATAAGTTATAAGAAATTAAGGGAATCTATTAATAAAGATATTTTGAAATCTCTTGATGTTTTCTTTTCTTACATTAATGATATATCTATTGAGGATATGAATGTTGACAAATCATATTTTATGGAGTTTCGTAATTACATGAATTTAAATTTTAAGGACTCTGGATTTGTGTTATTGGAATATTGTGAAACTGTAGATACTATAAAAAATCCTCTGGAAGATGCTAACACAGACGAACTATCCCTTACTTATGATAAAAAGGATTTTATTGCCATAATTGATACTATTGACACATTTTTTGTTGATGAAAAATTAGAAATAATGAAAGGTATTGATGAAGATTTTACCAAAAATATCATCCAATTATCAAGATATAGTAAAATATCTGAAAAAGAATACATTTTATGTAGAAAAAGTATGATAATGTTGCAAAAAAAATCCATGAAAATTTTACAAAAGGATTATTTTGAAAAATTCAAAGAAACTGAAATATTTTTAAAAATTATATCATTACCTAATTTTAGGTACACTAATGCATATTGTAAGTATTTCGAAAATCTATCATTTGTGGGTCAGCAGGATAACCGAAATGATGTTAGCAATTTATCATTTGATTCCAAGTTAAGTCTAGAGTTGGAAAAAGTTGCCAATAAAAATGATGATCCAGAAAGGAATATTTCAGATAGGGATGTTGACTTGTATAAAGATTTTTTGATAGATAAAAGTAATCTAGATAAAAGACTTGTTTCGGAGCGTATACTTCCTTTGAAAGCAGGTGCAATTATTGATAATGAAAACACTAAAGTTCGTAATTCATCAAAGGATATAAAAAATAAATTAGCAACTCTGACAATTTCAATTGACACTATTGAAAAAGAAATACAGTTACTTGACCATTTAATTCTGAAGGCCAATTTAACGGATAATAAGAAACAATTCAAGCTTTTACAACGTTCTAGATCGGTCCTTATTAAGGAATTAAAACTAGAAGAATCACTAAAACAGCAATACCTTTTGCAAGAAAACTTGAACATGTTATATTTAAAGACTTCGATTGAAATCAAATCTTATTATACAGATGATATATCTGAAAAAGGTAAAAGTATTACTTATTACTTAATAAACGTTGAATATAATTCCAATTCTAAAATAAAGAATTGGGAAATTTCTAGAAGGTTTAGTGAATTTGCTTTACTTAATTCTTATTTGAAAAAGCATTATAAATCTTTATTGGGAAACATGATTAGAAAAGGTGCATTCCCTTCAAAAGTGAATTTTTCGATAAAATATCAAGTTTCGAAAACATTAATAATGGATGAGAGAAGACCTGCTTTGGAATCCTATTTAAATGAATTATTAAATATACAAGAAATATGTGACGACGATATGTTTAGGAACTTTTTGACTACTTCAGGCCCTTTTTCGATTAACGGAGTTGACAGTAAGTCAAATATAAATATTAAGAATTATCCAACTCAAGATAACTTGAGTTCTAAATCATTTCATTCTTCTGAAAATGATTCTCATCTTCTTCAAAAATCCGATGAAGAATTGGAAGATGAATTAGAAGATGATATGATATCTGATAGTGATAATCTTTTGAAATTTACTGAAGAATTGAAAAAAAGTAAAGCTGACGCAAGCGGTAAAGTTATCTTTAAATCCAATCTATATTCTACCAAAAAACCATTCATTAAGCCGATATGTGATTTGTTCATTGCCATTTTTAAATCTAATAAAAAAGATACAAAGTGGATTAGAGGAAGGGCTATTCTTACCATATTGAGACAACTTCTGGGAAGTACAATTGATAATTATGTAAAAGAACATATCAAAAAAATTGAATCCAAGTCAGCCGTTTATAATGTATTAAATTCATTTAAGAATATTATGTGGGGAGATGGTGGGGTTATTCAAAGAAGACATTCTGCTGATCATGCAATTCATCGTAGCAGCATAGAAAAATTAAAAAGTCGTAATGATTCATTAGTTCTTTTTCAAAAATTAATAATAGAGTTAACTGGGAAAGTTGTTGGATTAAATAATTCAAAGATTGCAGCAATCAGAATTCATGGCTTTCTACAAAATCCATACTTGACTGCCAGTTTAATTCTAGAAGTATTTGACTTTGTAATTGATGAAATAATAATGGAAAATAATTAATTTTAGGTTAGTATGTCTATGAGTTTAATAATAACCTTTTCTCATGAATTTTAGCATGTACTTAAAAAACCAATCAATCTCGTATTTACATTTTGTTTTAATATGATTATTATATCAGTACGTAAATGAGTTTTGAATTTTTAAAATTCTAAATAATAAGATTGTATTAGCATTATATATATAAAGTATTTCAAATTATGAGAATGATTTTGATAGATGAAAATATTTTCTAGTGATTAACATCATAAAATTGTAAAATATTTTTTTGGTGAATTGTTACAGTTTTTTCCTTTGATATTTTATTTTCTATTTACTTTTATAAAACACCATATTTTTGACGATACTCTTGAATCTTTTCTTTCTTTTCAGGTGTAATTCTACCTTCTAAGTACTGGATAATATCAGATAATGTAACGATACTTAAAACCGGGATATCATATCTTTTTGAAACAGCTTGAGTAGCACTTAAGCCATCTCTCGATTCTAAATCAACAATTTCTTGTCTATCTAAAGCTATTATTGAACCAACAACGTTACCATTTTCGGCTTTAATTATATCGAAGGCTTCATTAATTGCAGTACCAGCAGTCATGACGTCATCGATAATTAAAATTCTTTTATCTGCTAAAGCAGCACCAACAATGCTACCACCTTCACCATGATCTTTCTTTTCCTTTCTATTGAATGCATATTGTATATTTTCATATTTCGTACCACCAATCTCCGCTAACTTGACACACACGATAGCAGCTAATGGAATACCTTTATAGGCAGGACCAAAGATGACATCAAACTTCAAATCAGAATGGATGATAGCAATGGCATATGCAGTGGCAACGTTGTATAATAGTTTACCTGTATTAAATAAACCTAAATTGAAAAAATATGGAGATTCTCTACCAGACTTCAATTGAAAAGAGCCGAATCTTAAAGCTTGTGATTCAATTGCTAATTCTAAGAATTTCTTTTGATAATCTTCTAAAACTTTTGGCATGGTTTAGTGGATATGATTACTTTTTATTCCTCTAAATGTACTAATGTAAAATATATTTTGATTTAAAAGTAATCAATTTTAGAAAAAAAGAATTATATCAACAATATATATCAATTAAATATTTAACATTTTTTACTATTATAGCTCAACAATAATTTTATCATACATATTTTTTTTATTATTATTATTATTATTCTTATTATTCTTATTATTCTTATTATTATGGTGTGGTATTTGAAAAATTCAAATTACCATAGCAGTAACCCGATGACGAGATTTTTATTTTTTTCAAAAATTTTGAAATTTCAAAATTTTTGAAAAAAAATAAAAATTAAAAAACCTCATTGCCTTGTTCATGTGTTAACATCGAAAATACAGCGAGCAGAGACAGGCATGAAAGTTTGGCTGCTTTTTTTTATCGTCTCAAGTGGTTTAATAGTGGAATACTGACTTCTTTCGAAGTATTACAAAGAGTCATTACATTACTGGAAGTTTTCATTGCGTTTAAATTCAGAGTCCATTACTGAAACGTTTTTGGTATCAACATTGGCGGGTGTAGCACGTAGTATGCAATCGTTTACTTTTAGTATGGGTACCTAAACATGATATAGTATGATGTATACCGTTCGTCCAAGTGGCGTTCCTAATATATTATTTAAGTAAAGTATGAAATTTTGTGAAACGTTCCTGTTTACTTTATTGTTGAAATTATAATGGTGATGATAATTTCAATTATTGCAATGCATTTTTTAGCTATGCATAGGAGGGTTTGTTGAAAAGGTTTCTTCTTTATTTTCTCTCTTTCTCTCTGGATACATCAAAAATCAATTAATGCCTTCTGGATGAATCATCTTGACAAGTAAACTTATGCTTCAACTTTGAGGTGTTCTGTTCGTAATTGCTCTTAGTATATAATTTTTGTCACGAATTTGTTGCAGCAAAAACATATTCCTAAACATGTTCGGACATTGTTAGCTGTGCGAGAACATTATTTGTTTCTCAATAAACACATTAACCGCGCAAATTTAGTGTGTGTTTGTTTAGCGTAAATGATTGCGGTACAAAAACACAAAAAAAAAAAGAATGGTTTGCGCACGTTTGCTTAGGTAAAAGAAGCAAAAAAACGATAGGGTTAGTATCAAATAAAGGTCCCACCCGGATTCGAACTGGGGTTAGTCGGATCAGAACCGACGGTGATAACCACTACACTATGAGACCTACCGAAAATCACCGGAATAAGATTTTTACTTTTTGATACAGTTTTGACAAGAAAGTTAGACATTTTATTTAAAAAATTAAATTTATGGTTTTGTATTTTTATTTTCAAGATAAACTAGAAATTATTTGCAAAAAAGTCTTCTGCTTTATTATTTATTCAGCTTTGTGTACTGTTTAGTTTAAATAAGAGTATGGTTTTTCCAGTTTATATACATTATTGATGTTAATCAAGCTAACACTACATTTTATTTTTATGTGTTTACTAAAAATATAATTATTGAAAGTCGGAGACAATGGTAGAAGTAGATTCAGCTTCAGTAGCAGTAGTGTTTTATTTAAAGTTTAATTTGTTATCCATATCAGAGGTTATAGTATTACAGTATAATTCCTTATCCTCTTTATGTAAGATTATATAAAATATATTAATGTACAAAATCTAGAACTTATCTGTTCTGATTGATTGATAAAAATGCTTGCTTTTTATACCTTTTCGAAATACGTCTTTCATATTGAAAACTATCATTTTTGAATAAATTTAGTCTCTGTTAAAATGGCTACTAGAATGTTCTTAAAGTAATATTCTAAATTTAGTAGTACTTAATTGGATTTGTATCTTAATGGAATTATGACTACTTAGTTCTAGAACTTTCCAACAACTATCCCTGCCATTTTTAAAAACTTATTATTTCGCAATTTGATTGATTTAAATAATGTATAATGCAGACCTTATTTATCTATTATATTTCAGAAAAGGTTAATTATCCTAACTAATCTTGATATGCCGCTTTTAGCAAAATAGTTACATATGAGGTCAAAAATAAATAAACTGATCGTAAAATCAATGACTGAAAGAAAATGATTCAAAATGATTTAAAATGTTTAAAATGTTTATTAATACTGTGTGATTTTTTTAAATGTCTAGATAAATACAGTAATTAAATGCTAACTTAAGTAAATATGGTACAATTTTATTTTTTACATGCAAAGATATTTAAATCTACGATTGATATAATTTGCCATTATTGAAAAATGAAGCTATTAGTTATCATAAACGTATTTTTATTGTTCAGTCACATCTTAAACTTGAGAGTGACCAGCTGTAGATTCAATTTCAGAAGTTTCAGTTCTTTTGATAGTTCTAGAAGGATCGACTTCATCGTGATATTTTTCAGCAATTTCTTCTAAGGTCAGTCTCTTAGTTTCTGGGATTAAAAATGATAAAAATAGACCAACAAGCATGAATAAAGCAAAAATTTGCATAACATGTTTTAACCAACAGTTTGTTGGTTTACCATCTCTAGCACAGTTGTGGTTGATCAAAGTACCTAAAGCAGTTTGAGCAATAATGGCACCAACTTTACCGGAAGCAGCAGAAATACCGTGAGCACTAGATCTGTATCTGGTTGGGAAGATTTCACCTGGAATAATAAAAGTAGTAACATTTGGACCAAAGTTACAGAAGAATTGACATAAGACGTATAAGGCTAATAAACCCTTGTCTGTCAATTTATCGTAAGCAAAACCAATGACACAGAATAAAATAGTTAATAAAGTGAAACCCATAATTTGAATTGGTTTTCTACCAACAATATCAATTGTGAAAACAGAGAACCAGTAACCTGGTAACGAACCAGCACAAATTAAAATCAAGTTACCAGCGGCGGAGTTGTATAACTTGTTGTAAACATTGCTTGAAGAAGCATAACCGATGGTTTGTAAAATAACAGCAGAATTTAAAGATAGACCATAGAAAGCGACATCCAACATGAACCAAGTACCGGCGGTACCTAATAAAATCTTACCATATTTCCATTGACCGAAATGATGGCAGAAATCTCTGAATGAAACTTTTGGTTTTTCATTTTCTTGGTTTTCTAAATCTCTTGTGGTTTGAACAGGGGTAATAGAGCGAACTGTAGTGTTGTATTGTTGTTTCTTTTCATCGTCAGTTGGGATTGAGTCATCGCTGCCAGCAGTGATTGTTTGATTCAATTCTAAGTTAACATCTAATTGATATCTTGGGGATTCTGGGATGGTTAATCTGTAGTATAAAGCGATTAAACCTGGTAAAGCACCAAAACCAATTAAAATTCTCCACATTTGGTCACAAGCTTTTTGACATTCGATACCACATTCAGCACCTGTGTTAGCGTCAATTAAATCATTTTTGTAAGCGGCAACCAAGATTATTGAGATGATAGCACCTAATATTTGACCCCAAGCTTGATTAGCGAAGACAGCACCCATGATTGCACCCCTCCACTTAGTAGTTGAGAATTCAGAAGTGATAATTGAGGAAAGTGGGTAATCACCACCAATACCGATACCCATGATAATTCTATAAGTAGTTAAAATTGCGACAAAGTTAACAGAAGGAGATTGACCAGCAGTACATTGTAAAATAGTAGTGACAATTACAACGATTAATTCAACACCATAAACCTTTTTACGACCAACGACATCAGCCAAAGTACCAAAACCGACTTGACCTAAGACAGTACCAACAGAAGTAGATACTTTCAATAGAGTAGTAGTTGAGGCAGGCATATTACCTTGCCAATAAACGTAAGACATCATTGAGACACCTAAATTAATAGCAAAAATATCGTAAGCATCGGTCAAAAAACCGACACCGGCAACTAAAATTGCCTTAACATGATACCAACCGAAAGCGGCTTCATCAATTTTTTCTAAAGCTAATCTTCTTCTTTCTAATGGATCCTCGATATGAGCGAAATCGTTAACAAAATTGTGGAAAGCTGTATTACCACCTTCAGTTAAATTATTTTCGTGTGACATTTAAAAATAAACTATAAATTAATTGTAAAAGGGAAAGGGGAAAGGAAAAAGTTGTGTTTTGGTTGGTTTGTTTTTATGTTTGTATGTATATACTGTATAAGAGAGGAATAATAAAAAAGAATAGATTTAGAATTAGTGGATTGATTTCAAGAACATTGAAATAACGATGTGTTTATATATAAATTTTTTACTGTATTAAGAAACATTTTTTGACAATTAAAACCTAAAAGAATTTTTTATTTTTCAACTGAAGTATATTGAAGAATGTTATGGCATATTAGAATAGTAATAATATTGAAAAACGTGTTTTATGGAATCATAGAATAGAATAATTAATTGTTTCTATACAAACAAAAGAAATTATTACGTTAAATTAACAATGAGCAGTTCGATTAGCCGCTCCATCGTCAAAATAAAAGAAATTCACATATTTTACTGAAAAAATTTTATCTGGCGGAGTTTAACCAGATACCGAGAGATATGGCTAAAGAAGAGCACACAGCCACACACACATGTGTGATTTTATTACATGATCGAATGGTAGTATGTTAATACTGCTAATATAAACCATGTGTCTCTAATATGGCATGGTTGATAATACGATGCATGTTTAGTTAGTACCTAGGATTGGTAGCACGATTTTTGTTGTGAACTTGTGTCTTTTCTCTATATCCTGTTTTGGGAAAGCAGGTGTTTGTGCGTGCGCGTGCGTCTGTGTTTCTGGTAAACTTAGTTCCCTCTTTTGTGCACTGCGCAATTTCTGTGCAATTGCAACTAATTTGGTGTGTGGGAGGGGCGCGGACGTTTGTTACCAGAACATGCAACAGCGAGAAAATGACTAATGTTTGGCAGCAAATGTGAGGGGTTCTCTTGTGGAAATGGGGGTACCGCGCTGACAGCAGAGGAATGCGCGTACCAGAACCGGCAGCCAGCGAGAGAGGATCCCGGCCCACGTGTAACACGGTGCCGTAACGTTTCATGTTTTTTGGCATTTTCTCACATTGCGGTTAACACAAAAACATTGGCAGTTTACGCTGTGTGAGCGAGACTTGTATATATGTATGTTTCCCACTTTAACAGAAAACGTGTTTGCTTGTCATACCTGACGAGCGCCGTGTTTGGAAATATTAGGCTCTCGTCTTTTTAATTCCACAGCATACACAGATTTTGGATGAAAGAAAGAGGGGAATGCGGGGCAGCTAAGCTGTATGCAGAATCTAAAATTCTCCATACCATAATCCAACGTCGATTTCCATGCCATTCTCAGTGATGATGCGAGTCTCATTCTAAATTAACACACGTGTTGCATTTTTAATACTACACATTCTTATATTTATTATATCTTAATACATCATCAATACATATGAATACATATGAATACATATGAATATATATGAATATATAGTAATATAGTGTGTTTTTTAATAGTTATAAAAAAATAAAATAGAGTTTTTGGAAGGAAAGAAAAATATCGATTACATAAAAGAAAATTTAATTAATGTAATTGATCAAGGACATCATAATTGTATCATTACTAAATTTATTAAATAGTGCCACAACAATTTAATTATTTCATCAATTGATGGATCATTGCAATTGATAAAGTCAATAAAATTGTTAAACAAATATTAAATTTATAATTTTCTTCTTCAATTACTGGGATTATTTTATTATCATTAATGGTTCTCTTCTCAGTTGATAAATAGATTTTTGTTTCCTTTGGTAGGACTTTTTCAGGTAATTTATCTTGGTACATTTCTTCGATGTATTGTTCGATTTTAGAGATTTGGATGTTAATCTTCAAATAATTTGGATCATTAACTTTTAAATTTTGTTTTATATTACGTAAGTAATATGTGAAAATTTCAACACAACCTTTTAAAGTTCTGCTCTTTAAGATTAAGTAGCATGTTTCACCTTTTCTAATTTTAACATTCTTCTTTAGTACCTTTTCATTGTTGAATACTAATGATAATGTAGCAATTGCCATTACTTGAGGAATTGCGCAGAATTGGAAACTACTTTGTTCTTCGATTAAACTTAAATATGTTAATACATCTTCAACGTGCGATAAAGCATTTAATACTAGATGGTTAATACAAGCGACACCGTTTACTTTATCATTCGCTAAATTAGCTAGTTTTTCGGTATGTTGGGACCAGATTTCCTTTGGCCAGAATGTTCTACCATCTTCTAAATCTTCTGCGTAATCTCTAATGATGTTTGTCTTTTGCAAAAATAATCCCATACTTTCATATAATTTATCATTACCTTCGTTGTCGTATAATGATGGGGAACCAAATTTTGCCAAGACAATTAATTTTGTTAAACCATCACCAACTAATCCAGCAACATAATGACAGTATAAATCATAATCTTTAATTGTGGAAACACCATTCATTGTGAAATCAGAATCTAAAACATATTTAACCATACCAAAAGCCATTTCTTTTGTGATATCCTTAATAACTTTTTGGTATTCTGGTTTTAAATTATGATATTCACGTAGAATACATGGGAATTCTACTAAGACATCACGATCTTTTTCATTTGGTCCATTACCATTGAAAGACCAATCATTAGTGTCTAATTTTGAATCAAAGGATTCTAATAATTTGACTTTTTCATCAACTTCAATAGTCATATCATCTTCAATGGTATCCAATGCTCTTAAAATTAAATAAAAGATAGCAATTGCATCACGTAATTCTGGATGTAGTTCCATAATAACAGCGGCAAAAGATCTTGAAGTTAAAGTTAATAATTCATAACATCTTTTTAAATCAGCTGAAGATGAAGTATCATTAGCAAATAATGGTTGTCTAATAAACTTCAAAATTAAAGCAGCTTTCAATTCTTCAGGATGGCATAATAATTCACCGATTTTACCCATTGTTAATAAGTTTTGTAATGTTTATTGATTGATTATATACTCAATTAATTATTTATTTTTTATTAACCAAAATTCAATCAAATGAGGTATAAAAAATAATATGAATATCAATTGCTATTATTATTTTTATTTCAATTAAAATTAACAAAATAAGTCAATGAAACAATAAAAATAAAATTTATAACCAAGGTAATTACATCTTAAACCCTAATCTTGAAACATTTCTTAAAAACAATATTTTAAAATAAAAAAAAAGTTATTTAACACTTCTTTTATTTCATTTTTTTACTACCAAACGCTATAAATTTTCATATTGTTATAATAATATTTTTCTTCATCACAATCCACTTTGCTTCTCTCCCTGCGAGTTCAAAAAAATTATATACATGATATAGTGGAATTTACTTTGTATCGCATATTAGTATCTCGCATAGATTTTAAATATGCGAGAAATGCATCTCGTTTAAGCAGACAATTAATTATTTATCCGCTGGATAAGATTATTGTTAAAAGATCAACTAATACCAGTTACCAAGATAGGTTTAGTATGCTGGATATATATCTATGAATTTTTCAATTATATTGTAGTTCGTATATTGTTTCTGATAATTATGAATTAAAGGGATATTAATTACTAGATATAAATTTATTTACAGCAGTGTCTAGTATGCAGATTTTTCGCTCCTATATAATTATGAATGTTAGATGTACTTGTATTCTCATTGATTGATGAATGGTTTGATTAATTTTATAACAGCAGGAAGACATTTCTCTTCCAAAATTGACAATTCATCATTATTAAATGTACTTAAAACATAATTAACTATTGCTTTAGGATCTCTACTATCTGGTCTACCAATCCCTATTGCTAATTTATAAAAATTTAGATTTCCAACTTTACTGGCTATGTTTTTTAAACCATTGTGTCCATTTGTAGTTGTACCAGGCTTTCTTAATTTAACTTTACCTAATGCTGTATCTAAGTCATCGTAAAGTATTATGTGTTTTATTATACCATCATCAGGTTTATATCTATTCCTAAGATCTTTCCAAACTGGCAAAAATGTCTCTCCACTTAAATTCATGTACCCATCCATGTTTTTGCAAAGCAAAAGATTCTTGTCAATGATGGGAAGGTACTCAATCGACGTTTTTTTACCTGTTTTAATCCAGTGTTCATTCATTGCAAGTTCTCTTTTCAATAGATCAACCATAATTACACCAGCATTGTGTTTGGTGTTTCTATATTGATTATCTGGATTACCAATTCCTGATACGATTGTTTGGAATTTTCTAATATTACGTAATTTGATAGTATTAAATGTATGTAAACTTGGATTGTGTAACGGGATTTGTAATCCACGCCTATTTCTCAGCATAGTTTACCTAAAGAGCCGATTGATACACATTTTGTTAAAAAAAAACGTATTTAATTAAATAAGTATTAATAAAATTCAATATGTTATTAACTGTGTAATTATTTCATGTTTTGTTAAAGCAATCAATGGCTCTTAAATATAAAAACTTATTGATCTGATTTCCTTAAATTACATTTCCGTGCGCTGTGATATTTTTCCACAACACAAGAACTTAACCCATCGAACTTAATAATTTATTTATTTAGCTTCAATTTATAAATTGAATGGTAAAAAATTATGTTGTATTGATATTTATATTGAGTTTTGATAAGGTTGTTTCATATTGATAATTCTATAACTACTTTTTTCATTGTGGAAGTGTGCCAGGTTTCATATATATTTATATCGAAAGCTTTATGGTCTTGTAAATAGTTGGACACAATGACAGTTTCCATTATTAGGAGATCTTTTCATGGATCGCAATTATTATTAAGAGTCAAGAGGAATTCAACCTATGATACAAAAGAGATTGTTCCACATATCGATATAGATGTAATTAAAAACAATTTTTTGAAAAGAACGAAGGATTTAGAAAATATATTAGAAATTAAAGAAGCGGGTACTATTGATCGTGAATCCTCAATGAGATTCTCTGCACAATATATTACACCATCAAGAATCTGGTTTGATTTAGTTGCAGGATCTAATGCTTTTTCAAGTGATTTAATGAATCAGAGTTTAATTTCGAAAAAATGGAAGAAAATTGATGAGTTACCAATTAAACTGGATGAACATAATGATAAAATTAATTTAAAAAATATATATCGAAGAAATTTAGATATAGGTGACCTTGTCCTTTTACGTAACTCTGAAGAAGAACTTTCAATGTGTATATCTATACCGAAAAGTGTTGAAGATCCTCGTTACATTTTTGCTAAACCAGATGGTACTCTGTTTTATTACACAAAACAAGCTGTGCTTTTTAGAATTCCAAATACTTTACCCAAAAGTGTTTTAAAAAATAAATTATTAACCAAAAAAAGCAAAGTAAAAATTGGTATGACCACTCATCTTGAGAATAATAAACTCCCTGAACCGCCAGTATTACCTGTATTAGCACGTCAAACGGTTACTTCACCTTTGCCAGCAGAGTTCTCGAGAATTGCTCAAAATGAACTAAATATTAACCTAAAGAAATTGGAAATAATTCATAGAACATTATGTTACAATGAGGAAGCACGCAATTACCCATTTCTGGATTTAGCTTACATTGTGCAACACTTAGATATTTCTGAGAATACGTTAAATGGAAAAGTAAATATTGAAGAAGTTGTTCAAAATCTAATAGAAAAAAGTAAAGCAGATATAACAAGATATGAAAATTTAAAAATTTCTACTATCCTATCTACATATTGGGCATTAAATCAACAACAGCAGTCTCAACTATGGGGTGATGTAAAAATACATTCTGCTTTAATGTTTCCAACTTCAGTATGTATTTTACCTTTGAAAAATTCTATTTTTTTTAACGATACTCTACCAAAAATTGCTACCAATGAAAATATTAATAATTTTACAAAAGCTGTAAATAATAAAGATTTAGAAGCTATCAAAAGAGATTTTTCTGAGTTTCTTCATATTTTAAAAGAGTATGCAAATGGTGGTTTTTCAAAAAACAAAAAAATAACTTCCATTATCTCAAAAATATTTCGGGGAATTGAACAATATAAAAATGAAGATCTTTCTAGAGATAATTGTCAAAAATTATATAACGAATTAAACTTATCTGGAAAGATTTTGAACTCTTTGCTGTATGATAAAGATCTATATCTTTCGGAAAGCTCAAAATTAACTAACTTGGAACAAATCCTTTACTCATATGCTGAGCCAACTCATAATATTGAATCAAATGAGTCAGATAAGAATATTAGACATGATTTTGGGCAGATGAGCGTATATTGTATTGATAGCAAAGATGCTCATGAAATAGACGATGGTATCTCTGTTAAAAGAAAAACTAATAATATTTCAACTCTATTCATACATATTGCTGATCCTGTAACTCATTTTGATATATGTTATAACAATAATAGTAAAATTAATGACGATGAAATATTGAATATTGCTTATAAAAGAGCTTTTACAACATATCTTCCGGATAAGGTCTTACCTATGTTTCCAAAAAATATTTCAACTAAATCTGATTTAGGTAAGCACTTACAGCCAACAAATACTATTACATTTTCTGTTGATTTTGATAAGATGAAGAAAAAGATTATTGAAGAAACCTTTAAAATTCAGTTAAGTAAAGTTCGGTTTTTCCCAAAAAATATGACATACGAAAATGTTAATCACATTTTAGCTAACCCTACAGCTGCTTCACAACAAATTAGAAGTGATCTAAAAGATATGCATACCATAGCCAAGTCGTTAAGAATTAATAGAATTAGTAAAGGTGCAGCTGTTTTTGGAGAAGGGTTTAATAGGGGTAACGTTATTCTAGATTCAAAATATGATGAAAGTAATTTAGAAGAAATGATAAAATTTACTAATAGTGAAAATAAGCCATCATATGTTTTAGTCTCTGAATTCATGATTTTAGCAAATTCTCTAACTGGTAAATATTTACGAAGAAATAACATCCCTTCTATATCGAGGTCTTATATAAATCTGAATATTCATCGGATCGCCAATCAACAACTAACTAAACTGTTTAAAGGTGATAAGGGAAGACTTCCAAGAATTGAAGATGTCAGTAAAGTTTCTGCATTGTTGAGTTCTAGTTTATATTCTTCAAATTTTATTGGCCATAAGATGATTGGTACTGGAGAGTACTGTACTGTTACTTCACCGTTACGTAGATTCCCAGATTTTATTAATCATATTCAATTACATAGACATTTAACAAACTCCCCTTTGTGTTTTGATGAAAAACATTTGGAAGAAATTGTATGGCATATGAATGATAGAGATTCATTGTTACGCAAAAAAAATAAAGAATTTCAGAAATATTGGACTTTACGTTACTTTAAATATAAAATAACAGATAATCCTGACTTAAGATTTAAGGTTTTGGTCCTATCTTTACCAGAAAATGGTAAAGTTCGTTGTGGTTTGGGTAATTATTCACATGCTACTGGTATTTTACATCTAGATCCAGCTTCAACAAGAGTTCCAGCAATCGGAGATGTTATCAGAAATTGCCAAATTACAAAAATTGATTGTTTAAGTAATAAATTGGAATTTATTCACGATCCGATCGCTGTAAAGAATTATGGTGATAAGAATAATATAGAAGGATCTGTATCTACTTAAAAAGTATCCAATTCAAAACAATGCATTGTAAATAACTTAGAATAAAAAAACTTGTGGTTTGATAAAGACATCTGCCATAAATTACGAAATATGTAAATAGTAAATAGTGAATGATAGATTAATACAATAATGATTTTAATTTTATCAAGATAAAGCTTTATTACATGTTAGGAGACATTATAATATAGCTGGAACAATAGTTGATGGTAATAATTCTGTACTTTTTTGATATTTCCAGATACAACTAATCGCACATGAAATATATTAATTTGTTCGTGCGGCCATCGCCTAATCCAATTAAGTTTTTTGCCTATTTCGGACAAAGGTAAATACTTATAATTTAATTTTTCCAGAGAGGCATCTCAAAGATGGTAGTCACAAAAGACTGTTTGATACTACTGCTATCAATAATTCTATTAAAGATATCTTACAACTGTTGATATTATTTAAAAGCCAGTCATCTTTAGTTGATATCAAATTTCATAAAACACAAATCAGTTTCAATTGATTGATTACCTCTAAACAAAACGCAACCTCGCATATTTGAACAGACTTTTTAAAAGCCAAAAATTATAAAGGTTATTAACATATATTGATTAGTAATGTCTTCTTCGAGGACACTTAATAATAAGACTTTTTTTGAGAATAGATCCTCAAATAATGAATATTTGAAAAAATGGGAAATGACAAGCCTGAATGGCAATTCAAAACATTATTCAGAACCCCTACAATCACAAAATCAAGCTTATTTAATAAGAAATAATTCTCCTATGCACAATAATACAAATAATAATCCCTTATTTAATATATATAGTAATAATATCGGAATTCAGAATAGAGAAGCTTATTATGCAAATCCAGGAAATGCAGGTAATGGTTATGCATTAAAAAATGCAAATACTAATTACTTTATTAACACTATTAAAAATGATAATAAACTTAAAAGAGGGCAAAAATCTCCCACAAAGACAAGAGCAATTTCGAATAGAAACTCAAACAGCACAAATTCAAGAATAGTCAGACAGTCCAAAAATGTCGTAAATAACAGTAAAACAAATCCAAATGATAACGGCCCCAATTCTGTGAACAGCTACGGTAATAAGAGTATTAAGATTACTAATATTTATGATACAAAGGAGATTATTGACAATAAATTACAAACAAAAGATTCCCTATTGGACAAATATTTTTCCAAACCAATTGATTTAAATGAGTATAAGGATGCTGACGATAAAATAAAACCAGTTATTGACTTAATTTCGAAAAAAACTCAACAGTTAGCGAAGAAAATTTATAAGTTAACAGTTCCGCTTGACCGTAATGATACCACATATTTAGTAGTTCAGGATTTAATTGAACAAGAATATAGAGGTATTTATTTGGAGAAGCAACCGATTAAACTTTATAATAATGATAAAGTTCAGTATTTTGAATCCTTAGAAAAACTAATTGAAAGTATTAAAATTATAGATAATAGTAAATCAGAAGAAAAGGAAAAGATAGCTGGTAATTCGGATTTCCAAGGAACAGAAAAGTCAAGTAGACCATCAAGAGTTTTAAGAACTTTAAATGAAAAATCTTTTGTTGGTAACACAAGTTTAAAACTTATCAGTAATAATGATAGTTTTGAATTAAGTTTTGATGGTAAAGCACTTGATAGAAGTGATATTTTACGTATGGTAGATTCGTTTAGTGTAGCTTTTTCTGATGAAGATGATGATGATTATAATGACCAAGCAGAAAGTACATTTAATGAAGAATTCGGGTCAAAAAAGGGAAAACAATTGGGTGCACTAACAAATAAGATACTACCTGTTGAAATTACAGGTGGTGGATTCTAATAATTGAAATTAATTTTTTATATTCGATTTGTTCTATATATTAAAAATTTTATAAATAAATATAAGAGACGATTACAACATAGTTAATAAAAATATTGAGTATTTTGTAAATCCATTTTTTATTATATCAAGGAAATAAAAGTAATCTAATATTTTAGATAATAATAATTTATTAAAATATAATTGTAATTATATACATGCTACATGGGTCGAGGAATATTGGATGTTAATAAATGAATTGAGAATATCCCAAAGTTCAATATTTTTTTTTTATTTTTATGCATTTTATTCATAAATTAAAGTTAACTTCATATTTACAGACTATTGTTGAAGTTTGTTAATTTGCATAATCTAAATATTATTTTGTATACATTTTTTGTCCATTATGCAGTTTTATGAAAGTACATCTCAAGCTTCAGCAGAAGATCTTTTTTCAACAGTAAAGCCCGGATCTGATTTCCTCAACTCTCTCTGTTGTTCTTTGGATAATCGATGTTCCGATACCTCTACCTTAATTAATTCCTTAACCATAGCTAGAGAACCGGCCATGGCTGGAGTTGCTTCTCTATAAACAATAGAACCCCTCTTGCCCAAACCAATTGTTTTTATAACATTCTTTTTATATTGGGGCATACCAATTAACGATCTAAATAATGTTATCTTATAGAAAACCATGCTACTAGGAATTGATTTAGTATTTTGTATTGATAATTTCGTGTTTATGTAATTAAAGTTACAATATGAAAACAAAACTATTTTAACTTTATTATGACTATTCCTGAAATATGCAAACTATTTTTGCTTACAGATTATTTAAAAAATATTTTGACTAATTATAATAACCCTTCAAATATATTTTACAAAGTGCAATAATCTAATTAATTTGAGTTGCTAACGTATTTTTGAATTTATAATTATTGAAAAACTTCTAGTAAAACTAACGCATTGATCACGTGTAACAACTTTTTTTAACTTTTTTTCATTATGGGAGCAACTGAAATTTAATGTTTAAATCAGTAATGACCATACCGTTTAAGTGATTTCAAAGAAAAGCTGCATCTTATAAAATAGTCTTAAGGTCAAACTTATTAAAAATTACTTTAATTTATGTTTAATTGAATAGTAGATATCAGTTGTGTTTAACATTTATTTTTTTATATTCAAACTAATTTTTTTCTGTTTACAGGAAATTTTCATTTCTACCTACTCATCGAATTAAAATACCTTCAGTTGAAAACCATGAATGATTTAAATGAACAAGTCGATAAGATATCGTCCGGTGTAGAGAAACTACAATTTGTTTCACAACATCCTAAATCAAATGGTAGTCCATTCATTGAAAAAGTAATTAAAAAGGAAGATATTGTCACTGGAGACTCTAAAACCACTGAAGATAAAGCTTCAAATAAAGATAAAGGTAAAGGTAAAGGTAAAGGTAAAGGTAAAGGTAAAAGAGTACCTTCTCCAGAAGAAATTGCACGTATAAGAGCTGAAAGAGCAGCAGCGAAGCAAGCAAAGCAGAAAAAGATGTTAGAGAATGGTTTAGATCCTGACTGTCCACCAGAATTACAATTTATTAGAAGACCTTTCTTAAATCTACATGAAAATGAAGAAGAAAAGTCATTTACTTTTACCATAATGACTTATAACTGCTTGGCTCAAGCTTTAATAAGAAGAAAATTATTTCCTGATAGTGGTGAAGCGGTTAAATGGTATAGAAGATCTAAGGTATTACTAAATGAATTCATTTTTTATAAACCTGATTTAATCTGTCTACAAGAAATTGATCACATCCAATTTCAAAGTTATTGGCAAGAAGAATTTAGAAAATTAGGTTATGATTCACAATTTCATAGGCAGCATTTAAAAAATCATGGTGTAGCAATTGTATGGAAAAATGATTTATTTAGAATTACAGATAGAATGTTAATTGATTTTGATAAAGAAGAATCTGGTGATATTCCACCAAGAACAAAAACGAACAATGCAGGTTTGATCCTTTCATTGAAATATTCTGATAAAATTTTATCCAAATATCCAAACTTGAAAAATAATAAAAGTGGTATTATAATAGGTACTACTCATTTGTTTTGGCACCCATTTGGTACTTACGAAAGAACAAGACAATGTTATGTCTTATTAAATAAAATGAAAGAGTTTAAAAAGAGAGTAAACATTTTGCAAAATAATAATGATGGAAATTTAAAGCATTGGGATGCATTCTTCTGTGGTGACTTTAATTCACAGCCATTTGACACCCCTTATTTATCAATTACATCTAAACCAATTACTTATGAAGGTAGGGCAAAGACTGTGATTGGATGCAGTACATCTTATACTTTTTCTAAATTGAGAAACGGTGAAGAGGAAGATGCAGAAGAAGAAGAAGAAGGAAATATTGAAAAATTTGGTAAAGATCAACCACAAACACCAGTACCAGATTCATTTACGCCCACACTTGAACAATCAGAACTTGTTTTGAAAATGGAAAAATTACATAATTCGTTGGATATGAAGGCTACCTCTTTATATGCTGTTGGTTACAGGAAAGTACATCCAGAAAATTCAGGTATTGATAATGATAGAGGCGAACCTGAAATATCTAATTGGGCTCACACATGGAGAGGACTTTTAGACTATATCTTCTACATTGATAATTGGGACTTTACAGATTACAAGAAAGTTCAAACAATAGACGATTTCGAAAGTAAAAACAATATGAAGTTAAGAGGATATTTAAGAATGCCTCCAGCAACAGAAATGACCAAACATGGGCAACCACATCAAGGCGAATACCCTAGTGATCATTTATCAATGATGTGTAAAATTGAAATAGTATCATGAAAAAAAAAGTGTCCTTAATACGTAATTATTATTTAACTGATTAAAATCATATATAATCATTATAAATTAAGGTTTTTAGGCTTCTTGGCTTTAACTACTCTTTCGGACAATCTGTTATCTTCCAGCTTTGTATATATATCATTCCAAATGTTAAAATTAGCACTTAAACGTTGTATATGACTCTCCGTAGAAATTGATGATTTTACAATTTTGTCATGTATAGTGGTAATTTTACGAATTGTATCATCTTCCATTAGTATTTTCTTTTTTAATTCTTCAATGGGCATATCGCTGTCTGGAATAATTTCAACCTGTAGTAAATAATCATGTAATAATTTATAGTATCTTTGAAGAAGCGGATTTTTAAATTCTGAAGGTGAATAACCATTTGTTAAATTAAAGTACCCCATTATATTACGCGTTACTCTTTTTAAATTTTCATAATCTTTATCATCGACTAATACATGAGAATTATAATTGTTAAAAACAGCCGGAATATTTCTAATTTCGTCCAAAAAAGGAATTCTGTATAAATAAAAACCTTCATTTAAATCTTTTGCTGGATCTGAAGGTGATAATACCCATAAATTAGGGTTTGAATTAGATTTTAGTTTACCCCACACAATTGCATTCCTATTTTTAACTCTCATGTTCTTATACAATGACGAAAGAGTTTTAATTGAACCTTCACAGCGTGATTCATCCGGTACTACGAATAAAGATTTACTTATATTATTAAACATATGCAAAGATTTTTCAGGAGATCTGAAACCAAGTATCTCCAGAAATGGGTCAGTTGGCACACTATCCTTTACTGATTTGATTGAACAATCAGGCTGAAGTTTAACATTATAACCTCCAACTTGAAATATCTTTTCAGTGTTTTCTTTTGTGACAGTTTCCCCTGTTTTTGCATTTAGCAGTTTCCTCTTTGAAAATGCCTCTCTTCTTATATTTTCATGTTCATAAACAAATTTATACCTAGTTCCTGGTTTTTCTTGAGAAATAATGGTGTAGCCCTTAACAGAGATCTCTAAATTAGATTGTTTATTCAATATTAATGGACATTGAAACATTATTCTTTTAATTTCTTTCTTTCTTAAAATCTTTTTTTTAATGAATTCTGCTGAAATAGGTTTTGTACTTGGCCCATCAAATTCAATTGAATTACTGTTTCTCAACTTTAAAATATCTGCATAAAAACTATCATCAAAAATTTTGTTATTAAATTCATTCTTAATAAAAAATGTTAGGAAATTGATATAATTGTCACTTATATCATCAAAGAGTCTTCTTAATCGAATTATTTCCTCTTTACTATTTGATTCTTTTGGTTTATCATTATCTGTAAACAAGAAAACTTTTTTATTTGTGTATACTCTTTGCCCAGGGATCATTCTAGTAAATTCATCTTGTATCAAAATAAATAAATTTTCCAAACAATTATCCTTGTAGTTTTCCTCGTTGTATTTAAAAGCATTTCTAATTAATAATCTTCCCTCTTTTATATCATCTAATACATCATGTAATTTCTTCATATCACGTACATTGATATCTCTTAAGGGTAAAAATTGATATATTCTTTTTTTTGAGGATTCATTATCACAATTAAAAAAATAGCAACCTATGCCTGTATTTGGTCTACTAATTACTAACTGTGAGAATAATTCCAATAATGATTCTAAAATTTCAATCAACTGAACTTTATAATCCAATTGCGGAATTTCAGAAAACATTTGTTCTGAAAGTTCAATGCAAAACATATAACCTTCATGCGACTCATATTTTCTATAAGTACCTTTCTGAACATCTTTATTGTTATAATCTAGTTGAAATTCATCATTATCATCATACACTTCATCAGATTGCATCCAACTGCCTTTATATGCACTCATATCGATTCCAATGCTTATCTTAAATTAAATAGTCTAAAAATTACTTGTAGATAAGGCTAATTATTTGTAACTAAGTTTAAGTGGATATTCACACAATATCTAGTGTATTTAATCGCACTTAGGAAAAGTTAATATTTTGATGAAGCTTGATCACAAATACCTTAACGATTCTATAAAATATTGTTTAGCTATGTTGTTTCTCATAAGGCTGATTTAAATCTTAAATTTTGGAAAATATTACCCGGCAATGAAGATATGTGTTAATTAGGTAAATTGTATATTAATGAACTATTAAAAAGACACTTAGTATACGGATACAATGGACAGTAATGCTTTCAAGAATATTAAACATTGTTGTTAAATGTGTAATCATTACATTAAAATCTATAAAACTTTTCGAATCTAACTTCAGCATCAAAAACAATTTAAGAACAAAACTTTACTCTACATTAAAAATAATTAAAATAGTTAGAATATCATCCAGTATTTTAACTGTAATTATTGATAATAAAAAGAAATACTATTTTTAACCAGTATTTAACTTTTTTCATAACTTATCAAAAGAATTCAATTCAGATAAATAAGTGGCACTTTCGAGAAGTTGACGACACTGTTAATTTTAAAAAATGACTTATCAAAATATGTACCAATAACTATATCAATAAGACCATTTTATTTTTCTTATTTGATTTTATCTTAATAAATAATTAGCTAAAATACTTTTATTATTTAGAAAATGAAAGCGACTTTACAGTTTTAGCTTCTTTACTTCTTTTGATATAATTTGAAATATAAAAGTTTAAAACAAAACATGAAAATTTTTTCGTATTGCAAAAAAAAGAACAAAAATGTAAATTAATAGTTATTGAAAAAGTGAAAGATTGCTTCTATTTGATATCTAATATCATAAAAAAAAAACATTCCAAATAGCAGGCATCAGTTATATAGTTCATTGAATTTGATACTATAAATATTGCAATGGTGAACGCTGATTCAGTTAATCAAATTACAAAAGATATAAGAAAAGAAAATAAATCATTGAAAAATAGAGTCCATAGTATTATTTTGGATAATAAATTTTTAACAGAACAAATTATACCATTTTTCCATTACCCTTTAATACCTAATGAAAGATGTGGCTTGTGGTACTGTGAACCTGATTCTTTTCTAACTACAAGTTACTTTAAAAGCACAGATGGGCACATAAACCAATGGGATTTTAGCACTAGAAGATTAAATTTTCATCTATTACCAATCTTAGAAAAGCATCAAGGCATAATAATTGTTGATAGTACAAGAAGAGGTAAAAAAATACCCGATGCCCTCAGCAAAACTATACCAATATGGTGTGCCGTGCTAAACACAATCATGTTACAATACTCAACAAGTGAAGATGATAAATCACGAGAAGTCTTATTCACACCTCCGGAAACTGTAGCGAAGTCTGAATATAATAGAATAAAAAGCAAGATTCCCTCACTGGTAGAAAAATTGAATACTTTAGAAATATTTGATGGTAAAAAATTATATGATCAATTAGGTGGAAAACTATTAAGACCCATCTGGGTTCACCCCGGTTCAAGCCTTTTACAGTCGTCCTTTGACCCATTTACCGGAGAAGTAATATCTGATTTATCATGGGAAGCACCATCAAATGATGAAAAGATAATTCCATTAATTTTGTGTACTGTAAGTTACCAAGTTCAAGATGGAGTTGATGTTAGAGACGGTTTCACTTACGTTCAGGGTGCAGCGGATGATCATGAATTGTGGTCGTATGGTTTATCCTCAGAGTTATTTTGGTCCAACATTGATACTTTAAAAGATATTGATCTATCCGAAGAAACATTACAAGACTATGTATTTGAAATTCTAGAAAATGAAGTAATGAAAATAAATGATTTAGAAATTGAGGGAGCTTTTAAGAATCTTGAAAAAATTACAGATGAAATATATTTAGGTAACATTGTGGACGGTTTGGTAATAAAGGAAAGTCTTATAAAAAGTTTCAATAATTCATATTCATCTGTTTTAATTTTTAGTAATTCTATTGAAATATTAACACCAGAAAATGATAATACCACTGAAAAGGCAGAAAAATGTTTTTCAAACATTCAATTGTTTAAATTACAAAGTGGTTCAAAGAAGAGTTCAAAAGATTTGAGAAAATATATTCCAGAAATCTTCAAAATAATTAGTTTGATGTTTTCATCAGATAAATTAAATAAAAAGCCAATTTTGATATGCTGTAATAATGGTTCTGACATGTCTATCGCTATTATTTTGATAGCATTGTCAAAATTTTATAACTTTGAATGGGAAAAAACAATTGCGATTCCAGAAATCAATAAGATTACAATTAGAAAACATTTGACGAAATTAATTTCTCATTTAAATGGACGTAATGTGAATCCTTCAAGGGCTACTTTGAATAGTGTAAATGATTTCTTAATGTGAGGGTTGAATACTAGTTTTTCAATAATCTTCGGCTTTCAACGATCATCATAAATGTACTATTTTTTATAAATAACAAGCTATATAACATAATACAATATATAGTTATATACAATATAGCATATCATTATATCATTCAATAAAATGCATTAATAATAATACCAAGTAAATTATTTAATAATTCATGAATTCTTTTAATCAGGTTCAAAGTTATTCTTTGAAACTTTTTTTTAGTGGAGGAGGGGGCAGCCCTTAGCTCAATCAAATTTCAATATTCTCCGAAGCTTTGTAAATTTAAAGTTTCATCAATTCAAATATTGCAAATATAAAATAGAAGACTTGATTGCATATACTTGTTCATCAAATTATAAACAATTATAGAGGGTTTTACAACTTTCTAATATTAATAAATTGATAATTTGCATTTATTATTGGGTAAGTGTTACCATTTTGCAGCCGCAATTATATAACCATATAAGGTATTACATTATTCGTTAGCTATGAGAACTTGCCCAAATGTTTATATGAAAGGAAGCAAAAATATTTATATAGCTCTAAACTATCCATCAATAAAACAATTAACCAATAATTCACTCGTTCTAAAATATAATGAAATATTGAATAATTCCAGCATTCGTTTTCTTCATAATACCGTATCAAGAAATGATAATATAAATGTTGATATTTTACGTAATACTAATATTAATGATACCAATATTATTAAAAGTAATTTAATTGATAATAAAAAAATACAGAGTAAATTAATAAATTCATTCAATATTAATGATATAAAGTCAGTTTTAAAATTGTTTATAAGTATGTCAAAAGACTTATCTCCTACAACATCCAGTAATTTGATTGATGAGAAACATTTTACAAGCAAACAATTTTCTGTATTAATAAATCAAATAATAAAACCTAATGGTATAATACGTGATCCTCAGTTAATAGGCAGTCTTGAATTTGATAAACAATTTGAATTAATTTTTCTTTTATTTCAAACATACAAAAATGCTATAGCATATCAGGAACTTAATTTTCTTCATTTACAAGATATGAATCTGTTTATTAAGTATTTTATAATAAAAGGACAACTTGGAAAAGCACAAACTGTGTTGAACTTTATATTGCTTAAGAAAGGACCAATTTTAGAAATAAAGGATAGAGATACAATTATTCATTTTCTTCAATTACGTTGCGGTGCATTACCAATGTACTGGATGTTTAAGAGTAAAACCAATAAACTTCAAGAATTTAAAAATTTTGGAAAACGAATAGCTAAGAATAAAACTATGATTGGACATAAGTTTTATAACATCAATTTATCAAATAAATACAAAATATTAGCACCTGATGAAGTTTTAAAAATTGCCAATAATATTGTTCAAGATGGTATGTGGAAAAATAAACAAGATGCTAAATTAGATTCTACAATTATATATTCTCTATGTTACTGTGGACAGTTAAAGAATATACCTGCATTCATTAAAGCAAGGTGGAAGATTGACATCTTACCTAATCATAACTTATTTCAAGAAGAAGCTCCTGGTACAAAATTACAATCAATACCAATACCATCTGAGGTAATAGAAGCTATTCTAACCTCATATTCATACCACAACAAATCTCTGGATTATTCTATTCATATTCTGGACAATATCATGACTCTGAATTCAAATTTGATGTTAAATCAGAAATTTTGGAGAAGATTAATGCAATGGTCGATGCTATGTTGGGATTCAAATGTTGATAAAAAAGGCACGTTAGTCTATTCGTGTCTAAATATTCTTAGGAAATATTATAACGAAAAAGGAACTCAAATTCCATTCGATGAAGGTATTCTAAATGAACTTTATGCATATATTAATATCACTAGGAAACGTGTTTTAGCGATGAACATAATAAAGGAAATGATGACTCCTTTATATTTGAAAAGAGCTGATGAGATTACAGATGGTGAAAGAAAATTATTGGCCCATTTTCAAAAGATTACAATCTCTAGATTACTGTACAATTGTAAACATGCTAATTATGACAAGACTAATAAATTCATTAAAGAATGGTCCATAGATGATCAAAATAAAGCTGATTTAATTGAGTACATGGATAAACTTTTTTTGAAAATGAAGAAAGCCCAACATTTAAAAGATTTATCAAGAAAACTTAATAAAAATATTGATAATTACTTAGAAGATGATGATTCTATACTTGGAGAAATTTGGTGAAGTGGTTATGACAAAAATTAGCCATACTGTAATACTTTCAAATCTAGATTATGTGATATTAATATTTTTAAATAGATGCATATAATTAAAAATTATGTAAATAGTAAAAAACAAAAACTATATATTCTTTGATAAGTATATTATTATTTTTATGGAGCTTCAATTACTAAATCATTTATAAATACAAATCTCGAGAAACTCCACCAACCGTATCGAAACCATACCATTTGTGATTTATGACTATTTAACATAGAAGCAAATGCTAGCATGTATTGTTGGAAGGAATTAATGAATTGTATAGAATAATTACCACTGTTTTTAAAATCAAACGAGAATTCTGTTAATTCTGATAATTCAAATTTTTCATCAATTGTTTTTAACAGTATTTTAAATATGGATGGAATGAATGAACTGTATTTTAATGCAATATTTGAACCATGACTATCAAGAAACATCAATGAATAGTTGTTTGGATTTGTTCTAGAATTTTTAAAAGCAATAGCTGCATCATGACAAGCTATATGATTTGGGTGATTGGAGACACCAATTTGATCAAATGTTACCAGTAAATGTTTTATATCATCCGATGGTGAGTCAACTTGTGAATTATTATCGATTAAGAAGATATTGTCAAAATCATTTACAATATCTTGAATATTCCAAACTTGGTCCATACCATCTTTATAATTTAATTGATGCAAATTGATTTTTCTATTAAAACCATTTCTTCTATGATTTAATAACATTGTCAAGGAATCCTTCAATTCATTACTTCTTAGATCGCCAACAAAACTACCATCCACATCTACACCCTTTGACAAACAAATGACATTAAATGGTATATAAAATGGAATCAAATTGTCCAATTGCAATAATGTAGGTGTAAAAAACATCACTTCATCATCTGGGTGGGCAATAATTAAATTAACTGATTCTAATGATCTTAGTGAAAGGTTAATCGATAAGTTTGAATTAAATGAATTAAGATTCAAGTCCTCAATTTTTGAACTTAGCCATATATATAATATCCAAAGAATTGTATAAATTTTTAGAAATTTAAAAAGTATAGTCATGTTTTCGAAAATATATATATTTGCTTCCCCTATTATTTTACTGACACTAAAAACAAATAATTTAGCCAAGAATAAATTTCAGTTTCCCTATATGATTATATCATCATTTCAATTAAAATTACCTTGTCTTACAAATCAGTTATCTATTTAACACCTCATCTCATTTCGTAACTTATAATTTTTACCTTTGAAGTTCATAAAATTTAATATTTCGAATTTTTGGTCTCATAGTTTCATTTCGAAACATATATTAATTTTTGAACACATTTTCAATCTAAAAGCTTCCGTAAATAGAACTTAAAACAAAAAAATAAAATTTAAAAATTATTTAATTTTTGTACAATAAAATACAACATCTAAGATAAACTTTACTATATATTTATCGATATTTATCTAATTCATAATTTTGGGTAAATATATTACGAATATACTATTTTTATACACTTCATCTTGTAGTTATTAAAAGGAAAGTGTACAAGTATTAATAAAGTTATTACTATATTGATAACCAATTAGGGCTGAACTATAAATTATCTCAATTTTATTGAAACATAATAATTTCATTTTTTTAAAAGTTATTCAAAATATAACTTATAATTCAATTAAACATTTTGAAAAAAGTATTGTTTTAAATAGATATACTTTATTTGAACTTTTCGTCATTGTTTTGTGATTCAATTCTCCTAATATATCCAATTATTTTTTTAAAAAAATCAATAAGTGGTAATGAAATCTACAAACAAAAAAATTGCTAATAATCCAAATAGCAATCATAACAACCATAATGATACCTATACACATCAACAACAGGGTATAAAACAAATATATTCACAGAATGTTCAACCTCAATTGTTTTCACATAGAATTATGACACCAACTTATAATTTTCAATCAAGAAATTATAATTTTGGCAATGCTGATAATCATATCTATTCTAATTTTCAAACCATGCCACAGTTAGATTCACCAGTAGGTCAAAAATATTCTCAATACGACAATCAACCTCATTTGGGACAACAATCCCCTTTACCAAACCCTCCACCAACTCCTTTCGATTATGCATATGGTGCAACATTACTACCATCTCATATTTTAATGAATTCGCCATTTATTTCTACTCCAAATAAATCTTATTTACCATTCCAAGGAAGTCCAACAAGAGCAAATTCATATAAAAGGGGCAATAATGTTCAATCATTATATCCCGCACCACCTATAATAAAATCACCACCGATTACGGCACATAAAAAAGACAAAGTAAGATATAATATAAGAAATAAAAATACAACACCGGATCAGAAAGTAAATGATAAAATGTTTGCTGATGACTCTAAATTCGCATTTAGAATTAGTTACCAAGAGCTTCCTAGAGGCGATGATAGCTACCATACCAGATCTTTATTATTTAAAAATATTGATAAATCAGTTAATTTACACACTTTCAGTGAGAAATTTGTAAATTTTGGTTTAATCGAAAGTGTTTATTTAGTACCGTCAGCAGGTGAATATGATAACTCGTCAACATCTATACTTTTAAGTTTTACTTCAAGAACAATTTGTTTGGATTTTTATAATAGCGTGTTACAGAAGTTTTCCGATTATAAGACACAATTAGAATCCAATGATTTAAAATTATGTTTTGTATCCTTGCTTTATTTGAAAAATGAGATTAATAATGATGAAAATAAGAATGAAGAAGAAACTAATATTGAATCAGAAACAAAAGAAGCAGAAAATTTAAGAGAAGTAAAGGAAACAAAACAAGTAAACTATATTGATAAAAAAGACCAAACAGATTTTGATCAGATGTCCTTTATTCAATATCAAGTAGCCAACTTAGCTGCTACAAGATCATTATGCATAGAAATTATTTACCCAGTTATTGAAAAAAATAATTGCATTGAAAAATATCTTCCATTCATAGCCTCTAATATTAATAGAAGATACATTGTTGAATCTCTATATATAGTGGAAAATGATGATAAAGATAACAAATTTCCAAAAAATTATATGATATTATCTTTCTTAAATATTTCCATGGCCGTTGAAGTTTTACATTATATCAGATCAAATTCATCTGGGGTTATAAAAAATTGTTTTTATGTCTCTTTTAATAAAACTCAACATTCTGTTTCTAATACCTCTAGACAATCGTTTAGTGCAATTAAAAATGAGGTAACTAATTCTAAGAATATAGACCAGTCAATCAATAATGATAATCAGGAAGATATAAATGAAATACCTACAATTTATGACGACAATGAAATCGAAACAGCTTCTAGATTAAACGAATTAAAAATTAAAACGCATTCATTTGAAGTGGAAGCTACAAATTATTCTACACCTTATATTGAATTTAGAACGGAATGCCTATCAAATGTCTCAATATCAAAGTATTCTACATTTTATCAAGATTCTATTATGCAAAGCCCTCAAACGAACTATATTGATAACATGTGGGCCCCAACTCCATTTTTATCACCACATCTTGTTCATGAGGAGTACATAAATGAAAGAAATGATTATAACATGAATATTTATGGTAATCAAACATTTAATATGCCAATTTCACAATCTTTACAATCACAATTTAATTCTTCTGCAGAGTCAGCCTCTCAAATGGGCGGAGGTGTAGGAAATAGAACAATTTTTATTGGCAATATCAATCCAAGATCCAAAACTGAGGATATTTGCAATGTTACTAGAGGTGGTATCATTCAACAGATAAAATATATAAAGGAAAAAGGTATTTGTTTTGTTATTTTTATTGAAGCTCAAGCTGCTGCGCAATTTTATGCAAATTCATTCATTGATCCTATTATTCTACACAATAATACTCTTAAGATAGGCTGGGGTGATCATCCTGGTCCATTACCAAAAGCAATTGAATTAGCAGTGACAGTTGGAGCTAGTAGAAATGTTTATGTTAGTTTACCAGAATTTGCATTCAAGGATAAATACATTAATGATCCAAATTATAAGGAATACCACAACAAATATGCATTACCTTCTGAACAACAATTAAGAGAAGATTTTTCAAAATTCGGTGAAATGGAACAGATTAACTTTTTGAAAGATAGGCATTGTTGCTGGATAAATTTTACAAATATAAGATCAGCAATTAAATTAGTTGAGTATGTAAAAAATGATAATAACAGTAATTTCAATGAGAGATACAACAATAGATATAAAGGATTAATAATTGGTTATGGTAAAGATCGTTGTGGTAATGTAAATAAAAATTTGATTTCAAACAAAAATTCGAGATACTACAGAAAAGTGAAAAAACCTTCCTATAATATCAGATTACAACGCTTAGAAGAAGAAAGAAGGAAAACCGATAAGTTAAAGCAAGTTGAGAATAAAGGAATTAATCTAGACTCACTTGGTATTACCACTTCAACTACAGTTGACAAAGATGATTCTGATCTCTCTTTATCCAAATTAAAGTTAGATGACAAAAGTGTGATAGAAAGTGATGGAAGTGATAATGAAATTGACGATTCAGCTTCTAATTCCTCAACTGATGTAGAATTAATTATTAACTCACCAGCCACTACAAGTAAAAGGCAGAAAAATAGAAAACCTTTCCCGAACAGCTTGAATCTTGGTATAGTCCCAAAGGCGGATGAAATCTCCTTTGAAGCTAATGGTCCAATTGGTCCAGGTAAACTATCTCATGATTACAATAAATCTCATACTAGAAATTCATATTCCAATAATAATGGAAGAAATAAGAGAAAGACTAATAAAAAAATTATACCTGGTTCTGATGTTATGTCACAATATTTAGCACAGGTACAACATTCTACATTCATGTATGCTGCCAATGTTCTAAATGCTTCTGTCGATGAACCTGAATTTTATGGGGAAAATGACATTGATTTTACTTAGACGCCCCAATTTTAACAAATCGATATTTTAAAACTAACCACATATATGCAATAGTCGTATTTTAAATATTATGTAACACTTTATATACTGACACATCTTTTTTTAAATAATTATTAATTGACGTTTGTGACAACTAATCAAAATTATGAAGCTTTTAGAGTATTTACGGCATCTCTAATTTCTTGAATATCGGCTGGTGTGGTTCTACAACAACCACCAATAATCCTGACGTTATTTTTTGAATAGTCCTTTACTATTTCAAGCCAAGATGTATTCGTCGAACTCCCTCTTGACCAGGTTTTTTTCCTTTGATCATAAACTTCACCACTATTTGGGTATGCTACAAGAGGTAAATATGGAACTGCTTTCTTCAAATTTTCAATATTTTTAGTTGAATAAGCATAACTGATACAATTTCCTCCAGTGTATGATAAATTTGAATTTCTACTTTTATATTTGGCAAATATTTGACCAATTTCCTGAAATGAAGTGCCATCCCTCAAACCATCTTCATCATTCAAAGATAGAGACACAAAAAATGGTTTTTTTATTATAGTTTCATCCCAAGATAAAATAGCTTCTAGCTCATATTTATTTGGAACTGTTTCAAAGCCAATAATATCTATATTATCATCATTGTTGAATACATCTATCTGTGGTTTAAAATATTTTAAGAAATCAATATCCTGTGGATTAGAACCATAATTACCACTATATTCAGCACCAAGCTTTGCAGCATAAGCACCAATACAACCTAATAGATAATTATCTTCACTAATGCAATCCCTTGAAAACTTTGAAATTTTGTTTAACAAATCTGCATATTCTTCTAGCGTTTTAATACTCGTATTTTCAGCAACTAAATTGAAACTTGTTTGATAAGTTATTGTAGATAACACATTTGCACCGGCAGTTATAAAATCAGCAAACATTTCTCTGATACATTTACGTTCATTATTTTCTACTGATTCGTCCCAAAATGAATCTTCAAGAAATGCATGAGTTGACCATAAAGGTGATTTAATATCAACACCTCTATTTTCTAATTCTGTACCTTGACCACCGTCAAGTACTAAAATTTCATCTTTATTTTTTTTAAGATATTCTTTAAAGGGAGTTCTCATTTTATTGTTAATACTGGCTTACTTATTCCCTTGCTCAAAAAATATTGTTAAAATAAGGGTTAATCAATTATAATACAAGGCAAGAATTAAAAGTTACATACAAATAACGTAAATAATGTAAATAATGTAAATAATGTAAATAATTTTAATAAATTAAATCAATTCTTTTTTGTAATTCTTATATATAATATTAATTAAATCATCTCAGACACTTTTTTAACTTAAAAATGAGTAAAAAGTTTCACTCATACCGATAGCGTTCAAATTATTAGAAAGCCACAGTTTATTACACAGACGTGCTAATCTGATCATTGCTGTCAATTTTGAAGCTATTTAATTCAGATAAAATACAACATGTCATAATGTTATAATTTAATACTTTAAAAGTTATAGCAACACTATTAATATTTAATAAATAACATATCACCATTGCAAATAATGATATAAATAGATAATTCTATTAGTCTGGCAATTTTTATCAGCTTAATAGTCATGGCTGATACCTCAAAGTCCCGAATACGGCCCTTTGAAAAAAAAGTCACACTGCGAGTCATTACGTACAATACCTGTTAAAATAATTTCAGATGATAAGAAAAAAATATTACTCTGTGTTAGAATTTGTTACATTAATGTACGTTATATTACATCAAGTTACGTTGTATTACATTACTTTCCATAAGGGATCTTCTCGAAGATGTTTGGTCGTATTAAAAGAGAAATTTGAGATCCAACTTCTGATTAACTTTGCAAGTCCATTTAAATGCTGTTCTTTTCTTTGTAATTAATTTATTCTCATATTTCTTATTTTATTTCAGTAGCTGAAAATTAATGAAAGGTATTATAGTTAAGCTTTGAACTTATTGTAATTTATTATTAATTATACACTAATATGGTATTATATATGAGTGAAAAATTCTTGATTTAGTTTGAGCTTTTAAAAATTTGTTGTTAAACCTGTTTGTTCAGGTCTGAACCATTCTCTCTTAAGAACATCCCAAGTTAACTTTGCAAGTTTATTTGCTTCGTCCTCTGTCTTTGCATTCGCTTCAATATATACTTTTAATTTAGGTTCAGTACCTGAGCCACGCATTGTAAATCTAACAAAACTTTCAGTTGTATCATTAACAGGTTTTGCTGTGATTGTAATCATTTGAGATGATGGATCAACAGGCAAAGTAGGAATTTTATCATCTGTATCAGATTGGAAACCTACTGTTAAATCTCTAAACGTTAATATTTTGAATTCTGATCCAATATTTGATATAAAGGTTTTAGAATCGTTTTTTTGCGCTCTAATGAAATCAAAAACTGTCTTGGTTAATGATAAATCATTTACTATATAGTAGCCATTATACTCTTTAAATACACCGTATTTTTCAAAACCTTTCTCTAATATATCAAATGGTGTTAAATTTTCCTTCATTTGCCATTGATAATAAGCTTGTAAAAATATAATTGTGGCAGCAATGCCGTCTTTGTCATGTTCCATTTTTGGAAACATATAACCAATAGCTTCTTCAAAACCAAATGGAACATAATAACCTTTTCCTTCTAATTCACGAGATTTGTTACCAATCCATTTAAACCCTGTTAACGTGTCTTCATAATAAAAACCTTCAATATCTGCCATACTTTTAATCATTTGGGAAGATACTGTTGAATTTACCATGGCGAGAGGATGTTGAGATTTAAATGACTCTGGTAGATTTGCATATTGTTTCCATAAAAAAAATGCAAAAAGGAAACCAATTTCATTGCCACTTAACTGTTTGAATTTATTTGATTTTGGATTTTTTATGGCGACAGAAAATCTGTCTGCATCAGGATCATTAGCTACAACTAAATTTATATTATATTTTTGAGCATATGCAATACCAAGATCTAGTGCACCTTTTTCTTCTGGGTTAGGAAAGCTAACAGTTGGGAATGAAGGATCAGGGACAATTTGTTCTGCAACACATATGTAATCAGTATTTTCAAGTAAATCTAAACATGTAGAAGATATTCTGTGAAAAATTTGATAACCCACACCATGCATTGGGGTGTAGATAAACCATGGTGCTCTGTCTTGAACTTCAGTACCAAGTTTCACATTATTCGGTATTAAAAATTTATTCAAATTCAACATATAATGTTGTAAAACCTCTTCTTTAGAAAATATTAATTTCAAATTTTGCGCAGATGTAGACATGACCTTTTTCGTATCCCAGTTTTCGATTAATGGAATTAAGTTATTCTCAATCGATTCAGCAATATTTTTATCATGTGGAGGAATGATTTGACAACCATTGCTATAATAAACTTTATATCCATTATCCATCTTTGGATTATGGCTAGCAGTTATCATTACACCAACCGAAGCACTAAACAAATTAATACCAAATGGAACTAACGGTGTATGAACAAACTCTTCACCAGGATTTAAATAATAAACTTTGAAACCTTCATTTAAAAAAACTGTGGTGGTAATTTCTGCAAATTCTTTTGAATGATATCTGTGATCATGGCCAACTACAGCAGTTAAATTCGTAGGAAATTGTGCTTTAATGTATTTTGCTAAACCCTGAGTAGCCTGTAATATTGTTAGATTATTCATTCTACTAAAACCTGCTTCCATTCTAGATCTCAAACCAGCTGTACCAAACAAAATACGTTGGTCAAGTCTTTTATGTAATTCATCAACATCGTTCTGTTGACATAATTCCTTTATTTCGTTAATAGTTTCTTCATTATTATCGTATTGAAACCATGCCTTGATCTTCTTTGCTAAATCTCCATCGAATGCTGAGATTAGACCATTAATTTCAATATCAGTCAATGTCATTATAGATGATTCCAATAGTTTTTTATGTATATTCTTAGACTTTATTTTTTACCCAAATTATGTTCGTTATTATAGATTTATCAATTTTTATACCTTTTAATTTTTGAAAGTCAATCCTTAAAAAATCTTGGAAGCGCATATTTGAACCATTACAATTTCAAATTTCAAAACCTTAAGATTTAAATAGAAAATATTTATGAATGAGAAATAATTACTGAAGAATATTTAATTAAATACGCTATTCTAATAATACATTCAAAAACTTTTAAATGCCATGTGTAAAATTAATATAGATACAAATCAATAGAAAAGTATGATCCTATGATATTATGAAATTGTGAATGAAGTTCACACTTACGTTGGTTTTATGGGTTATTGGTTATTGAAATAATAAATAAATCACTGAGAATGCTGTATAAATACATTAATACAAATAAAACAAAATAAGAAAAGTTATTCAGAGCCGCTATCATCCAAAGCATTTAATAAATCTAGGTCTAAATCAGATTCATCTTCAGCATCTTCAGCATCCTCTTCATTTCCATCATTTTCTACGTGCTGTTTTTTAGATGGATTTTCATCAACTTCTTCACTCGATCTCTTATTCTCTTCTCTTTTAGCTATCACATCAGCAAATTCGTCATACTCATCATCATCAGCATCATCGTCCTCATCGTCCTCATCATCCTCATCACCGGAATCTGGTATATCTTCTATTTCATCATCAACTAACCATGACGACCCGCCTGCAAATAAATCAACAGATGGATTTGTGCTATTAAATTCGGCACCACCATCAATCAGTTTATTAGAAATATCTTGCATGCTATCTAATTTTCTTCTCTTTCTTTTTTCTAAGTATGTCTTAAAATCTTCTAATTCCTTTTCAGTAGCTGATTGATCAACCTTCAACAAAAATGAGCTCTCATCTATATGTTTCCAAGTCGATAAACATTCGAAAACCCAATCAGGATGTACTATTTTAATAGAAGGGTTAAATGATTTAGCAATTCTTGCTTTCAAAGTACCTGGTGTTTTCGTTATAATATGTGTAGTGTTCTCAGTGATATTTGAAGATGAGGTTGCCCCAAACATTTTTGTCCAAAGAACTATGTCAGCTTTTTGAATATCAGTACCTAGTGGGATTAAACCCGAGAAAACAAAATGACAATTTCTAAATACTGAAGATTTCAATTTTGGCATTAAATTTTGGATACTAACATTGTCGGCATTCCCATTCATTAGTTTCAAATTTTTATAAAATTCCGTTTGGATCATTACAAGAATTTTTTGTAAATAAGATAATTCATCATCATCATCCTTTAACAGTCTTTGGTTATGCATATGCTTTTGTAACTCTGCAAGTGGTCTATTTTGTTGTTGAACTTCAAGTGATGCTGAGTATTCAATTTTTTTTGTTATGTCTTCATTTCTTACTTGAGCTATAACTTCTTCACCCAAAGCAGCAGATTTATGACTCAAATCAGCTTCTTTGCGTTTAACTTCTTCGTCTATTTTTTCCTGTAATTTTTTCTCTGTATCTATTATATCAGTTAATAATTCTTCAGATTCAGATTCATTTTCATTTCCCCTACTATGACTTCTTCTTCCCATCTGTAACATTGTGGTTTGTTGACGAGGCAGAAAATTAGAGTTAATATCACCAATACCAACGAAAAAATTGTAAGGTGTAACCTTGATTAGGTTTGGAGACCAATTCCAAACATCACCTCTATCATCAATTATTACAACCATTGACTGATCTGTTGGAAACAATCTTTCCAAAGATTTGTGGGTAAGGGAACCATTTTCATTACGAGATAAGATACGATTACTGAATAAACTTCCATCTGGATCAATTATCTTTGCGATTTCTTCAGCATACGCTCTAGTAGCCATAGTATAAATATGCATTTCATATAATGGAGCTACTATATCAAAGAATTCTTTCAACCCAGGTCTAACTTTAACATAGTATGAACATTTATGAGCAGGAGGTTTTGGTCCAACATACATTGGTGGCAAAATGGGGTCTTCCTCTAACACGAACGATTTGACATTTCTCAATGTTTCAAAATTTGGATTTGATGAATCATTTTTCCATTCTGAAATTGTTGGATCAACACCACAGTGGATAACAGTTTGATCTAAATCTACAACTAAAATTAATTTTTTACCATCAATTAATTTTGATTTATTAGTTTTACCTATGTTACTAGCTTCTTGTCTACTAACTTTTAAATTTGTATCATTATGTGAAATTGTTAAGTTAGCACTAACTTGATCCCTTTCATCAACTTCTTTACCACACATGGTACATATTCCTGCATAAACAATATCATGGTCACAAGGTCTCTTAATTTCACAAATTGTTTTATTTGAGTCAACAATTTCATCGCCAATATCAATGTTCCAACCCATTAAGGTACCTTCAAATGGTGCATCAAAAAATTCAATTGACTCCCTAATTGTTTTCTTAGTTTGGTCACCTTCTTGAACGTTACCATTAATATCCAATTCATCTGGAGATTTAGCTATCTCTACAAGATACCAAAATTTATAAGCGAATAGTCTGTCACCTTTCTCAATTTTACTCCCAACTGGAGCAATTAATTTAGTAATAGTAATTGGATAAGGCATCCCAACAGGGAATTTCACAGGTGTTGCCATCTTTATATAGTTTTGTTATTTTATATTCTTATCATAAATAATGCAAAGCAATAAAAATTTCTTTTCTAAAGATAACTGATTTTAGTAATTTTTAAAATTTAAATGAATTATTTTATTATATTTTTTATTAGCTTTAAATTCGATATCCTTAATATCTTTTTTTAAACTTTTTTTTTCACAAAAATAAATCAATAATTGGTAAAAAGAGAAGAATTAATTATTATTTAAACTTTCTTCACTGTATACCAGTTGAATTTCATATACATATATCTGAAATATGCTTGTCAAGAGGCACTTGTTATAAATACATTTTATTTATTAATTACATTTTTTCTTAATCTTTTATTTATATTCTTGTTATTTTAGAAGTTTTTCCCAATTTTTCACGATGGGGGTCCAAATGTAAAGCCGTTTCATTTTTTTACCCGACAAGAATCATTGCATTGTAGTTACATTAATAGTACTATTTTGACGAAATATTGAATTCGTATTCCATTGATTAGTTTATATAAATCAAAATAATTCAAAATAGTAGTTTCTCAATTATAGCTTTAAGTTATCTATTTAATGTAACCTTATTGTGATTATGCTTCTTTTCTTAAAATATGGTAACAATAAGTATAATTTATTAATTGATGTTTCTACAAATTATACAGATTCAATGCAGTTATATAATACTATAAATATTAAATTTAAAATGTATTGTCATGGAAAAGTATTCTGTGATTATTTGATCTCGTTAGTTTCTTTATTTTTTGGTGTTTCAAAGTTTAAGCTTTGCTTTTTTTCAATTTTAGTTACTTGGGCAGTTTATATAGTTCCAGTAGTTTCAGAAGTGCCAGTATGAAACTCAGTTTTTGTTTCATTTTCAATTGCATCAGTTGAATTAACATCAAGAACAATACTTTCTTGTTCTGAACTTTCTTCTTTTTGTTCCACAGTATCTAAATCAGAAGCTTCTTGCAGATCTGTCATTTTTTTTTCAACCTCTGTTGATTCGAAGTTATCTTCTTTTCGTTCGTTTTCATTATTAATATTAACGTCTTTGACAACCTTAGAAACTTCTTCATTTTCTTTCAAATTAACGTTCAAATCAACTACGTTACGTTTGGCTTTAATTTCAAGTTCTTGCTCATTTTCACTACTGTCAAAGCCATCTAGAAATCCATCTTCATCATTATTTACAAAACTAGACAAGTCAATTGCTCCAAATGCTTGAGCTTTTCGTTTTTTCTCTTCTTCCATCTTCGATAATTTTTCTTCTCTTCTCTTCAACCACTCTTCGTGTCTTTTCTTCTTTTCAACTAAGGCTTTTTCTTTGGTTTCTTTTTTGTTCTCATTTAATATTGGTATACTATTTATCAAAGTTAATAAAGATCTTTTTAACATATTATTCACACCACTATTAATGACAGTTTTAGGAACTTTATCTTCTGTTTGTTCAAAGATGGTTGATGTCATTTTAATAAATGGATCATTTTTTAATCTTGATTGTCTCTGTTCATAACGTTTGACTTTATTTCTTGCTATTTTAATCCTGCTATGCACGTATTTTTCAATATCAAAGCTATTAGTTGATAATTGATTTTCTGGTAATTCTTCTTCATTATTATCATCATCTTCAAAGAATGCAGTTCTTTTCTTAGAAAGTATAGGCTCACCATCGTATAATGAATCCATTTCTAATTTTGTTTTTTCTAACTCTGAATTATCAATCTCATCAAGTTGTAATAATTGGCCAGTGGTGGTTTTTTCACTTTCCAATAAATGTAATAATGCCTTTTCTGACTTTTTACCTTCCTCTGCTACTTTTTTTCTTATTAATTTGGCATCTGTAATTGGTTTATTGAATTGTGGTGTAAATTTATACGTATAGTCAGGTGGAAAATTTGGTAACCAGCTTGGTATAATATTTTTTAATGGGTTTGTAATTGGAACTAATTTCAACGTTTCAGAATTGGAATCATCAGTTTGTGTTTTATCAGTTTTTTTATATTCATCAAGTACTTCTTTGGTGCTGCTAGCTAATGCTTTTAAGGAATCAAAATCCTTTCTATATGTCTCTTTAATATATTCAGATTGCTGTTGTGTTAAATACAAATCACTTGGTTCTAAATTAAATCCTCTTAACCAAAGTTCAATATCATTTTTGGAAATTTCTTTACGTCTTTGTAAAGCAGCTAGTTTGTTCATGTGTACTATCATATCAGATAATTGTTCATCAACTAAAGATACTAAACGTGTGAATGCAAAATTTGTTATAGTGGTATCTTTATTCATTAATTTAAGCTGTAATGCAGTTGATTTAGCCAACAATTTTTCCATGGAATCTTCAGTTTCAGAGTATTTGTATTCCTTTAATGTAGGTAAATTTGTTAATTGAACAAATTTTTTATTTTCCATCTCCTTCATTTGAGACTGATTATTATTTTTAATGAATTGCTTACCAGATCGGTGTACAGCTACTGATTTAACTTCATCAGGTAGGACATCTTTCATCACAATTTCATTCATTTTTGAAGTTTTCTGTTTATTCAAATAGTTTAATCTATCAATATTATCTCACAGAATACCAAATTATTTTGTTTTCAATGTCTAAATTTATTTCAGAAAAATAACAAAAGGTAAGAATAAAAAGAAAGAAACCTAATGTTTTTACAGAAAGTTAACCCTATTACAGAATATGGTTATTTTCAATCTTTTGGATCTCTTTTTGTTATATCTAACAATTATATATTAAATGGTTTACTCTATTATTTTGAAATTCTTAATTTCTCAATTCGTAATTTCAATTTTTATACATTTTTTGTTCAGTGCGCTGTTAGAGATGATGCTCGACAACTAAAAATCAAAGATGTGTAAACTCACAAGAATCTGTTGTATTAAAAAGGTGAACAGTTATATTTTAATACCTGCAATTAAAACAATTGTTTTATAATTATGAATATAAATAAAATAAACATATGGTATATTTATATATTATTCGTATATAACTTATTTAAGGGAGGAACAGAATGGGATCCTAATTGAAAAAGAAGCAAAACTAGTCAGATTCATTCATATAAATTTGCTCTTTTAATTTTATCAGTTTTTTTAGAATTTTAGTAATTTTTATATATTATTTATTAATCATCCTTAACTTTTGAAAAAGATTTAAGATACTAATTAACATGCCTTATACATCATTGTTTAGCAAAGCATCCAATGCTCCTTGAACTGAACCACCACTACGTCTTAGTGCAGCAATGTTTTTATCAAAGTCAAAGAAACCCATGTCATTTAATTGTCTTAATTGTGATTCATAACGAACTTCTGGTGGTCTTGTATCCTCTTCGACAGGTTGTTGCGGCTGGAACATTGATGATAACATAGAAGGGTTGAATGCAGGGTATTGTGGCGCGCCAGATGCACTAGCACCTGCGGCAGCATTAGCACCACCCATAGCAGCGAATGGATTCATAGCTGGGTTGAACAAAGCAGCAAAAGGATTAGTTGGAGCACTAGTGTTTGGGGTAGAAGCAGTGTTAGCGCCAGTATTTGTATTATTTTCTGTAGCAGTTGATTCGGAAGTGGTTTCACCTGGGGCAGGGAATGCAGAATCAGCGGCACCGAAGGCACCACCCATACCATTATCTTCGCCACCCATCATACGAGCCATTTGCATACTTTGTCTAATCATTTCTGGATTAGTTAACATTTGTCTAAAAAAAGGACTTTGAAACATTTCTCTTGCTTGTGGACCCAATGCTTGTAATTGTGGATTAGAATTAATCATATATTCAACCATTTGTGGATTCGATAACATTTCATTCATTTGGGATTGGAATACTGGATTTTCTAACATATTTAACATATCATCTTGATTTGGCATGTTTGTTAAACCACCATCTGGGCCAAACATATCAGCTGATGGCATTGGCAAGTTATAACCTGCATAACGAGCACTTGTTAAATCAGCCAAAGGATTGAAACCGTTAGTCTGTCCAGAAGTAATATTTGTTGGAACTGCTGTAGAATTATTCTCAGCATTAGTATTGTTTGCTGTTGTATTGCTAGCAGTATTAGCATTAGAAGATGAAGCACCACCTGACTTAACTAGATGTATAGAATGGTCATCTTGAATCTTATATGATTCAACAGTTTCTGTGTCTTTTAGAATTTTACCAGAGTAAATCAATCTTTGATTAGTGGCAGGGATTTCTGAGACTTTAGAAATAACCTCCTTTAATTCCAAAACAGTGTTAGAAGGTTCGACACTAACGTCCCATTTATTTTGACCTGATTTAATATGAATAGTAATTGACATTTGATTTTACTTGTTTTATTAAATACTTCTGTAATAATAATAAGTTATATCTGTATACGTTAGATGGTAATAAAACCCAACTAAAAATACAAATAAAATAGAAATTATATTATCTTATTAACAACAAAACAGCTGTCTCTTATTTTAGAGATTATTTAAAGGTGGCAACTGATCGTTGAATTCTTATTTGAAATCTACCTCTTAATTTCATTTTACCTTCCTATTTTCAAAAAAATATAAATCACCATACGAAGTTGGAGGCAAGATACCCGGATATTATAAAATTGTACGCTCTTTTCTGAAGAAAATTAAAGACATTTTGTCGAAGATTTATAGTGAATGGAGAAACGATAGCCAGAACTCGTTGATGTTTCAAGATGGTAACTTGTAAGATGCAAGCTATGAGACAGATGACGTGCATCTAGTAAACTGGAAATGGCCGAGTATTGGTCAGTGTTTAGTCAGTGCTTGTTTTTTTGATTTATACTTGATCAATACTCAGAACTTTCAAAGTCAAGAGAGGACTCAAGTGAACGAACTGAAGGTAATTGATCATTTTTGCAATTTGTTTTTAACTACAGAGTACGTTAACGGGAATTTACTCATTTCTATTTCAATTGAGTAAACAAGGCATTTTTATATCAAATTAGGTTTATTAAATATAAAACGTAGAACTCCATCGAAATAATGGTGTCAATCCAGACTATACTAGTGTCTTTGTATATATCTGGATCTTATGTAGCTTCAATTTACTTCTCCTCCCAAAACTTAGAAGATTTTAAAAGGAAAAGGGATGATCCATTAGTTGTAAAATTCCGTATATCCCAAGTTACTAAAATTTCAATTTTAAATTGTGTTATTGTGCCACTGCTTTGGTACACTTTAAGCCCTACTAGCATTTCATTAATGCACTCATTTTTGAAAATTGGTTTTATACCTGGTTATTATTATGATGGTGAATTCAATATGATAAATTATTTTATGGATATAATCAAGGCTATTCTGTTGATGTGTGTATTATATAGTGGTGTCATAGCTGACAATTTATTATTCTACATTGTAGACTCAACTAGTAATTGCATTAGGGATTTTATGTATGAAGTAAACTCCTTATGGGGTTTCAGAAATTACATATTTGCTCCTGTGACTGAAGAGTTATTTTACACTTCAATGTTAATTGATACTTACTTATTGTTTAATCAACAGTCAGAATTGTCATTGAAACAATGTCTTTGGGAAATACCATTATATTTTGGACTAGCTCATGTTCATCATGCTTATGAGGAATGGCAACTAGGAACAAGGACTTTGCCATCCATTGTATTATCAACTTTATTCCAATTAACATATACTACCCTATTTGGAAGTTTAACCAATTATGCATTTTTAAGGACTGGTGGTAATTTAGCAACATGCATTGCATTGCATTCATTTTGTAACTTCATGGGATTCCCACAATCATCTAAAGTTGCACAACATTATCAATACACCGTACCATTAAAAGATGATGATATTTCAACTAAAGCACGTCTAATAAGAGCATGGTCAAAAATATACATAATCTTATTAATAATGGGCGTCATCTTATTTAAAGACTACCTACCGGTTCTTCTTAATAACCAAAAACATATAATTGATTTATAGACAGATGCTTTTTAATTTTTTCTTAGAATAATATACTAGTGAAAATAAAGACTAAGTTATGATATTTATGTATGTACTAATTTTATACCCAAATGCATATAACATTGTCATTCTTTTAAACATCTCTTGGCAGTGTCAATAACTGACACCAAATTTTTTAGACACTCACGTTACCCGTATACTTTTTGAAACGCGTTCCTTTTGAGTGAAATTAAAATAAACTGGTATACTAAATTATTGATCCATGGTCTATCTTGAGTTAGATATGCTTACAAATTTATTGATCTTATCCATATATGGATATAAGTTATCATACATCTATCTAGATTTGCGAATTATCGTTCTTAATTGACTATTGACTAACATTTTCATAAATTAAAGCTCAATAAAGGTCTGCGAAATAAACAGACCTAAATAAAAAAAAAGTTTTTCTACAAAATACATAAACAATTAATAAATATAAGATTGATAATTGAAAACTTGATATAATTTGAATATAACTTAGTGGATCTTACAGAATTGAAGAGCACATTGACAAATACTGGGTTTATTTGTTTTTTTTTAAATTTTTATGATTTCTAAACAAATTTGTGAGTTGCTTAAATAGAACATAACAACAACTTCAATTTCTGTTCTTTTTCGATTATTTGTGACTATAGAGTATATTAATAATATCAATATCAATCAATTTTGTTATTACTCTATTGCAATACAATTATAAAGTAATCATGACTGATAAAGATGACAAACTTACTTTAGAGGAGAAAAGAAAATCAGCTGTATTGATTGCTGCTCAATCCCTAGATCTAGAAGTTCAAAATGTTAAAAAATTAAAAAGACTTTCAGTGGGTTCAATGGATTTATTGATAGATCCGGAGTTAGAGTACACTATGAGAAGAAAAAGTGGATCATTTCAAACAAATTCCAGTAGTATGAAAAGTTTAAGAAATAGTTACATATCGGATAATGATGACACTTCTTCAGAATATGTTACTGCATCGAATAATGTGGAAATACAAGAAGGGAATTTATCATATTTAATAGCTCAATCTGATATATCTGATTCTAGCTTCGATGCGAGTTTTAATAAAACTGGTGTCGAATATCTTCATAATCAAGGTACCAATGAACAATACTCAAACAATAACGATGTTTTGAATGAAAAAGAAGTTGGTGTAAATTTACTTCCAAATTTTAATAATAAAACACAACTTCGAAGAGGGTTATCTGGAGTGCGATCATTAAACAGAGGTGGTATAAAAAGTATCAAAACAGATTCTCAACATAAAAAAACGGACAAAGATGATAATATAACTAAAAACTTATTATGGGTACCCGCTAATAAACATCCAAGTGTGAAGCCAGAAAATTACGTAGAATTATTACAAGATACTTTACAAAATATTAATTTGAATGAAAAAGAACAAATACATAACAATGATGAAAAAACAAATGAACCAAATGATAAAATGATAACAGAACGTGAAGTTACTAGAAGAAGAAGATTATCACAAGAATTAAATAGGAGACACTCTTCTTTAGTCAAAAAACCAACAGGTTTAAGAAATTCATACTCTGAATTTGAAGAAGATTTTTATAATGCGATTGAAGAAGAAGAAAGTTTTAATAGTAATACTACTAAAAATTCATATTCATCTAGCGAAAGTTTGAATAAACTAGATAATAACTCAAGAAATGTTTCTGACACATCTTCTAAAAAAGGCTATTCCTCATTAAAAGATATAACAGATGAATTAACAAAAATTTCAAACAAAGCAGGTTTATCAAATTCAGATGCTATCAGTTTAGCAAGATCTTTGAGTATTGCAGGTTCTGTAACAAATACTATTAATAGCGATAATAAAGGAAATGATCCAAGACCGAATGACGAATTATGCAATCAAAATGATTCCTCCGAAAGTTCTGAAACAGAGTTTGCTTCTAATATATTAGTGAGAAACGGAATAGTAATTCCAACAGGTTCACTAAAAAGAAGTAAATTTGCCACATATAAAATTAGGCATTCAAGTGGTTACATTTTAGAGCAGAATAGAATGTCAAAAAGTGAACCATCATCAAGAAATGTAACAGGTGGTAGCAATAGGACTGGCTCCATTAACATTAAAAACATAAAATCTATTTCTGGAGATCACAATATAACTGCTTTCGAAACTATCAATGAATTGGGAAACAAGGATAAATCATTTGAAGATTTGAACGTGTTGGATAAGTCATTTGAGAATTCAGACAAAGATTCTGATATATCTCATATCTCGTTCTCTCAAGATAGTTTTACCCAATCTAGTGACTCATCTAATGATAGTGTATTAGTTCGTCCAGTTTACTCACAATCAATTTTAAGAGAAAAGCTTGAATCTGAGGATTTTAAGAATGAAAATGATATTATAAGTGGACCAAATGCAGAAAGCAATCTAAACTCTGATGCAAGTATCACAAATCAAGATGATTTTGTTAATCTATCAGTACCTGAAAGAACAAAATCACAAAAAGTTAGAGCTGAGAAAAGTAATCACTCTAAACATCGCCATTCTCCAATCATTACTATAGCAAATACTGATAAACATAGCAGTATTTCTAAAGATGTAAATAATGAACATGTTACTAAAGACAAAAAGGTTGAAGTAAAAACTGATAACTTTGAAACAGGAAGTAAAACAGTAGCTGAAAGTAAAAATGAGAAGATATTGAATAAGATAACAAAGACCAAAGGCAAAGAATCAAACACAAATAAAAAACAAAGGTTTGATAAAAAAATTGTTAGCATTTTTAAAAGAAAAAATAGTAACAAATTAATAAATGTCGAAGAATCAAAAGAAGAAAAAAATAACCAAATTATTAATGAAAGTAAAAGGGTTATATCTAACCTATCTTTAAAATCATCCTACTCAACTAATTCTACTGAAGAAAATAAACTTGAACAAAGGGAGATTAGTTTAGGAACATTGGAAAACGAATTGTTGACAGGAGCAACAGAGACAGCTGAATTTAATATAATTGTCGATATTAAACCATCTAATTTAGATTCAAAGCCAATTGAAATAACAGATGCTGACCAAGATAATAAATCTTGTTCCTCCCTTGATGAAAATGCTGACGATACTTATTCATACCTGGATCAATCAAATGACTTTCAAACTGGATTACAACCTGCAGTTAATATTATGAGCACCAGAGATGACAACTCTGTTACTGAGACAGTGAATGAATTAAGCGATGGAGATGATTCACAAGAGTTGACTGGAGGAGGACTTTACACTGAGGCTATTCAAGTTAATAGCATAAATACTAGTTATGATACAAGTTATACTTCTACACAGGTAGTGGAACAAGAGTCAAATCTGTTACCTGAGACTTCTTTACCTTTAAGAAAGTTGAATTTCGATGACATTGAAAAATCTGATAGACCTAACGGGCCAATGGAATTTACTGACAGTGCATTTGGTTTTCCATTACCAAAATTAACAGCTTCGACAGTAATAATGTTTGATCATAGACTTCCAGTAAATGTTGAAAGGGCAATTTATAGATTAAGTCATTTGAAGTTAAGTGATCCTAAAAGGCAATTGAGAGAACAAATTCTATTAAGTAATTTCATGTATTCTTATTTGCATTTAGTTAATCACTCATTGTACATCGAACAAGCTGAACAACAAGCAAATGAATCTATTTTGAATACATCCGAGTACGATAATAGTCAAGTTGAAACTGCTTATTTAGATGAATCCTTTTTTTCTTCAAAAAATGAAACCACAAACCAAAACGAATATTTACCTAATGATGTGAATAACAATTATCATACAGAAACCAATAGTGCAGATGGATCGATTTGTATTCCAGATTTACCTGAATGAACACTTGATAGCATAGTTAAATCAACAAAAATAAAATAGACTCTTATTCATATAAAATAAATTGAGAGAAAACTAATTCAAAACTAAACTAAAACATAATTCAAAAAATTATAAATTAGAACATTTTTAATATAAAATCACATAATGCATTGGAATCTTTATACATTTCTCTCAATACTAGCATTAATACCACTTTTCATACAATGCACAAGCATAAATATATATTAATTATATTAATAAGATATCATTTAAATAAGTTACTTTATTGTAATCTTTTCATATATATCTTATTTCAATTTACTATTAAAAGTGCCAGTAATACATACTGACATACTTTCGTGATACATCATAGAATTCATAATCAGATGTATATCACTAAATACGACATATAAAATTTTTAGAGATGACCTTGTAAGTTTCACTCTGGAATGAACCTATCTCAATAACTATCGAGTATTAATTAAAGTAGTTTGTATCTTCGAGTATATTTAGTATCTATGCATATCTCACGAGTTTATACTTATTGCTTTAATTTGTCAAAGTAATTCTCTTAATATTATTATTTTACAATTGTTTTAGGAAGCATCTAGAAGTAATCTATAAAAATCAACCAGAAAATAATTCAAAAAAATGGCCGGCGATAGTGCTCCTTACAGAATGCTAGTGTTACTAGAGGAACCATTAGAAGAAAACATTGAGAATCTAGCAAAAGAAAATAAAACCAAAGAGGCACACGAAAATGAAAAACCAAGTGCATCCCATGAATTTGTTGATGAACTAGTGCTTCCATTCAATGTTGATGAACTAGATATGTTAAATGAATGGTTTGATAAATTTGATGAAGACATTTGTATACCGAACGAGGGCCATATTAAATATGAAATCACCAGTGACGGTTTGATTGTATTGATTTTAGATAAAGAAATTGAGCATATGGTCAAAAAAGTCAAAGACTTTGTCAATGAGAACCAAAATACCGAATAGACATAACTTGGAAAGCCAGATCATAATGGAAATAGAGAGAGAGAGAGAGAGAGAGAGAGATTTATATATTTACCAATTAGCATATTTAAAAATCAAGTATAGACAAAAATATTAATATTTTATACTATAATACACTGTATCTACTATAACCTTGTATCTCTACTGAGAGAATGCTGTCGTAATGTATATATAAGTGCGTGTTTTCATGATAGTGAACCGTTGATTTCGTAATTGAGATGAGATGAGATGAGATGAGATGACTTCTATGCCCAAAGAATCAACAAAACCCTAAATACTTTAAAGCCCTAATTTAGCAGAACCCTAATAGACACTAGCTGCGTATTCCCAATTTGGTAAAACAACAACAAATATAGAAACAAACACGTCCTATCACCCACTCTCTACGGGCGTTTTCCGGCTTGCGCGTTAGCATTCCTGCGGAAAACTTTACAGAAAAAATCAAAAACGTTTCAAAAAAAACTAAAAAAACAAACACAAAAAAACAAAATGAGGCAAACAATTAAATAAATAAATAAACATTAGAGATTCGATATCTTTGAAACATCATCAACAGTTCAGGAATAATAAGTTGATAAGTTGATAAGTTCATACCTTTAATTTTACGTGTATTTTCAATTTAATAAACTAATATTGATAATTGTTATTATTTAGCTATTCTTTGAAACTGGATTTATAAAACTTTTTAAATATAAAGTTCTGTAATAACGTTTTTTGTATTTACTGAAATTTTTAATAAATACTTGATATTTTTTTGTCAAAAGCAGAAGATCGAGATATTCATATTCATATATTAATTAATTGATTCTTTAGTTTAGGTTCTGTTTTTTTATTTTTATTTTATTCACCATATTAAATTCAAAAAAAAACAACAACCATAGATAACTTTAAGAGAAAATCACGATAATAACAAAAGAATAGGAATTGTATAAAAATTATAATGAGAGAAGTCATCAGTATTAATGTTGGGCAAGCTGGTTGTCAAATCGGTAATGCCTGTTGGGAATTATATTCCTTGGAGCATGGCATCAGACCTGATGGTTATTTACAAGAAGGTTTAACAAAACCAAAAGGTGGTGAAGAAGGTTTCTCCACTTTCTTTAATGAAACTGGTTCTGGTAAATTTGTTCCTCGTGCAGTTTATGTAGATTTAGAACCAAATGTCATTGACGAAGTGCGTACTGGTGCTTACAAAGATTTATTCCACCCAGAACAATTAATAAACGGTAAAGAAGATGCTGCAAACAATTATGCTAGAGGTCATTATACTGTAGGAAGAGAGTTATTGGATGATATCTTAGATAGAATTAGAAAAATTTCCGATCAATGTGATGGTTTACAAGGTTTTCTATTCACTCATTCATTAGGTGGTGGTACAGGTTCCGGTTTAGGTTCCCTATTATTAGAACAGTTATCATTAGACTATGGTAAAAAGTCTAAATTAGAATTTGCTGTTTATCCAGCTCCACAAACTTCTACATCTGTTGTTGAACCATATAATACTGTATTAACTACACATACTACTTTAGAACATGCTGATTGTACTTTTATGGTCGATAATGAAGCAATTTATGATATGTGTAAGAAAAATTTAGATATCCCAAGACCAAGTTTTTCCAACTTAAACAATTTAATTGCTCAAGTTGTTTCCTCAGTTACTGCATCATTAAGATTTGATGGTTCCTTAAATGTTGATTTAAACGAATTCCAAACAAATTTAGTTCCATACCCAAGAATCCATTTCCCATTAGTATCTTATGCTCCAATTTTATCAAAGAGTAAAGTATCTCATGAATCTAATACTGTTGCCGAAATTACTAATGCTTGTTTCGATCCTTCAAACCAAATGGTCAAATGTGATCCAAAAGCTGGTAAATATATGGCTAACTGTCTATTATATAGAGGTGATGTTGTTACAAGAGATGTTCAAAGCGCAGTTGCACAAATCAAAAATAAGAAAACTGTTCAAATGGTTGACTGGTGTCCAACTGGTTTTAAAATTGGTATTTGTTATGAACCACCAACTTCTACTCCAAGTTCACAATTAGCCGATGTTAACAGAGCGGTCTGTATGTTATCTAATACTACTGCAATTGCTGAAGCTTGGAAGAGAATTGATAGAAAATTCGATTTAATGTACGCCAAACGTGCTTTCGTTCATTGGTATGTCGGAGAAGGTATGGAAGAAGGTGAATTCACTGAAGCTAGAGAAGATTTAGCTGCTTTAGAAAGAGATTATATCGAAGTTGGTGCTGACTCATACGCTGACGAAGAATTCTAAGTCTTCCACTTATGAAATCATATCATATCCTTTTCTATCTCCATAATTTTGATAATTAACTATAATGTAATGATATCTATCATTATAGTTTTTTATAATGTAATTTTATTTCACATCTGGCTTTTCAAATCATTATATTAATATTAAATTTTATTTTCATTTTAACACTTAATTTTAAAAACTCTGATATCAACTTTAATTAAAATTGTTGATGAACAAGATCAAGTTCATCTTATTATAGAGTGATAAAATTTTGTTTATTTTTATCTATACATTCGATAGTTTTATATATACCCATATTACATTACAACTATTTTTAATTAAAATAATAAAAAAACTTCAAAATATTTTAGAGTAAATATATTAGTTAAATTGTGTAAATTACTAAACAATATTATAGTTTGAAACCAAAAAATTTGGAGACGGTCATATTCTTCCCTTTTGGAATATTCATCCTTTTATTAGGTGTATTCATGCTTTGTTTTTGTTTCAAAGATTTCTTGTTTTGGGATGGGTTTTTTCTAAGATATGCAAAAATTAATGAATTATCATAATATGCATCTCTTTTAATATTAGGATCAAATTTATACAATCTTAATAGAATTCTTTCAGCTATCGAATACTTTAGATTAACGTCGATTGTTGATCTATTTTCTATTCCAAACTGATCCAGTTCATTATTCTGGGAAATCAACTTATCATAAAGAGATTTAGAACTATCCCAGTTAGACTGTAGTAAGGTAATCTCAGATTTAATCAACGGAATTTGGGCTATTAATTCAGGTTTAATACTTGCTTCTAATATTTTTAATGAATGTATGGTGCTGAAAAGGTCATAAAGAATTTTTGGATTTTTCAATTGTGGAAGTGATAGAAGGACTAATTGTCTCCATCTATTTGGTGACATTTCTAGAGAAGATTTCCACATTCTTGCAACATCTTCAATCTTCTTATAATTCGTTTCATTTGAAATAATTTCCACAGATAATGCTTTTAAACTTTTTAGATTAGTTAATGGGATCAAATCATTGTACTTCAATTTTAAATTTAAAATAGTTATAAAACTTAGTTTCATCGAAATAGTATCCTGAATAGCATTTAAATAGATAATTGTTGGTTTAATATCAAACTTTGTATCTTTTTGATCTAATACTATAGATTCATACCTGTAAGAAAAATCTTCTCTATGAGGTTTCTTCTCATCAATGAAACTTTTAAATAACAAAAAAGTTTCTAAACTATCCCCATAAAGTATTTTAATGTAATTCCATATTTTGTAGAGATGCTCATGATTATGCTTAATACAATTCAAAATAGTCTGTAAATGTTGAATTGTTAACCTTTGCGAACAAATATATTTAGCAATGCTCATACAACAAGCATCAGATAAATTACAAAAACATGCATTCGGTTTAGATATTTGATAATTTAGTTGGTTCTGAAACCATTGTGACATTCGATAGGGATATACTTACTTATTTTATCAAAATATATCATTAACAAAATCTGTTTAAATTTAAACAACCATTCAAATCTTCTGAAGTTTGTCTTTGCAAAATGCTTCCTTAATAACGGTACCGAATTTAATAATATAAAATATTAATTTTAAGTAGTGATATATTTTCAGACAAATAGAAAGTTGTTTGAATTTATTTTATATGTTTGGACAGAGAGTGTTCTAATTGATATAATATAGATTCTTTCTTTTAAAAATACCTTCAACGGGTGTGACTTTATTTCAAGGCTAATAATTTACCCGCATCGGTATTGGCTAATAAGCGTTCGAACGTTACCGCCAAGCGAATATGAAATTACAACATTCAATAATCAGATTGACAATTGATCACACAATTATAAGAAAGTTAAAACAGATAATGTTACAAAACTTAATTTAATCCACCAATCTACTGAAGTAAATATTAATCAAGGAAGCTACTCAGTGTATAAATTTTTACTCAAAATTTGCATCTAGTTTAGCAACTTCATTTTACTATTTTGTGGTAGATAGCTTGATCCTAAAATAATATTACATTAAGTTAATTTAAAACAAGTTACAATACTAGTTTTATAATATTCAATAATATTCTATTTATTCCTTTAAAATACAATTTTTAATTGAATTTAAGTTATTTTACATCGTAGGTTGGTTAATTTTCTCTTAGGATTTTTTCAGAAAATAAAATAAAACACAACAGAAAAAACTTACCTAAATAATAAGATATATTATCAAGAATAATGCAAAATACTTATCAACCTGAAGGTGTTAAAAATTTTTTGTTTAAAAACTGGGCAGGAATTTATTCATGTAGACCTCAGTTATACTTTCAGCCATCAACAACTAATGAAATTATCGAGCTAGTGAATAAAGCAAGAGTTGAAAAAAAAACAATTTTGACAGTAGGCTCCGGTCATTCACCAAGTAATATGTGTATGACCTCTGAATGGCTACTTAATTTGGATAAATTAAATAAAGTAATCAAGTTTGAAGAAAATAAAGGAGAACATTATATGGATGTTACTGTTGATGCTGGTATGAGAATCTACCAACTAAATGATTGGTTAGCTGAAAAAGGTTACGCCATTCAAAATTTGGGCTCTATCTCAGAACAAAGTGTCGCTGGTATTATATCGACTGGTACACATGGTTCTTCTCCATACCATGGGTTGATATCGTCTACAATAGTAAATTTAACTATAATAAATGGTAAAGGTGAAACTTTATTTTTAGATTCTGAAAACAATCAAGATATTTTTAGAGCAGCATTGTTATCTTTAGGTAAAATAGGTATTATCGTAAGTGCAACTATAAGGACAGTTCCTGCATTCAATATCAGGTCTACTCAAGAAATTATTAAATTTGAAACATTACTTGAAAAATGGGATACCATATGGACTTCTAGCGAATTTATTAGAGTATGGTGGTATCCTTATTCTAGAAAATGTGTATTATGGAGAGGTACTAAAACAAAGGATGAGATAACACCAAATAGATACTCGTGGTGGGGAACACGTATTGGCAGATTTTTTTATGAAACCTTACTGTATTTATCTGTAAGGGTGTACCCACCATTGACTCCATATATTGAAGAATTTGTATTCAACAGACAGTATGGCTCAGTGGAAACTTTTGGAAACGGAGATACCTCTGTTGGTACTTCAGTATCAAGTTTGAATATGGATTGCTTGTTTTCTCAATTTGTCGATGAATGGGGTTGTCCATTAGAGAATGGGCCAGAAATTTTACGTTTCTTGGACCATTATATTTCTCAAGCGTCTCATTCTAAAGAGTTTTATGTACATGTTCCAATGGAAATTCGTTGTTCAAACACTACTATTCCTGAAAGCCCTCTTGATAATTCAGAAAGAACTTCGATCAGTCCTGGTCCTGTTTATGGTAATTTATTACGTCCATATTTAGACAATACACCATATCATTGTAGATATGCACCATTATCGGATATTACCAATGGTCAATTAACATTGTATATCAATGCTACTATATATAGACCGTTTAATTACAACACGCCAATTCATAAATGGTATAAATTATTTGAAAATACTATGTCAGCTGCAGGAGGTAAACCACACTGGGCTAAAAACTTTTTAGGCTCCACAGAATATGCATTAACGGATTCAAAAGAAGAATCTGAATATTTAGATTATGAAATGAGAGGTATGGCTACAAAAGTCAGTAAATGGTATGGCGATGACTTAATAAAATTCCAAGAAATTAGAAGGCTGCAAGACCCAGAAAACATTTTTATTTCAAATAAAGAATGGGCTCTTCGTAATGGTATAATAAATGCTAACGAATTAAACTAAGGTTCAACATAAATGTAAGCAAGAAAAATACTTATGAAAATTTATTGATGAATAAAAATCACAATGGCGATTTTAATACCAATTGAAATAAAAATATAAAATTAATTTTGATGTCCTGTTTTGCACATAATACATATTTGTAAGTATCAAGCCTGTATATAGTATATATAGTAAAATAAAAAGTTAACATAATTAAAACAATGTAAAGAATAACTGATAATGAACTTTAATAGATGTGTATATATTATTCAAATTATACAATGAATGGGCACTCAGTAATTTTCGACTTACAGATAATTATACATCCCATCAACGATAACATCATAGAAAATATGAAATAGTTCTTCAGTCTATCCAAGAACTCAGTTATTGAATTTGAGGAATTTTTAATCTTATTTTCATGTAAGTTTTCTTATAGACAATACACCGTACAGATAACAAATATTTCTTTCGAATATACTAGAAATTTTTGAAATTTACGAAGAACATCGAAAGACAAAAAAATTTATGAAATTTCAATCAAATCAATATGTGATACTATGGACCTTGGATGACAAATGCAAATTGATGCTACATATTTATATATTAATGTGTTTATATAAAAGGGATACTACATTTATGTTTTTCTTTGACTACTATTTTATAGTTGTTGTTTAATTAACTTTGTCTTTGTACCTTTTTATATTGAATAAAGGATAACGGTAACCAAATTAATTTTGTTTCATAGAAATAAAGTAAGATAACAATGTCTCAATTGACAAAAGAAGAACAAGAACAATTAGAAGGTTTCAATATTTTAGATAACCCAGTTCATGGTATTTTGATTCCTTCCTCACTTTTCGTTGGTGGTTCTTGTGTATTAATCTATTTATCTGGTGAATTAAGAATTTTATATGGTTTATTAATTTTAGCTGCCTTTTTAGGTTTTAGATTCCTACGTGCTCACAATCGTAGAAAATCTATTTGGACAGATTCCTGGACTAAATTAGAATTAGAAGACCAAACTTTAATTTCTAAAAATAGTGCTATTTACCGTTTCAAATTGAAAACTTCTTTTGAAACTTTGAATTTCACACCAGGTCAAAATGTAGCCGTGAAAGCTAAGATTGATGGTGAAGAAGTTGTTAGATATTATACTCCTATATCATCTAACGTTGAAACTGGTCACTTTGATTTAATTGTCAAGTCCTATCCTGAAGGTAAAATTTCTAAATATTTTGCCGGTTTAAAACCAGACCAACTTGTTGAGTTTAAGGGTCCTGTTGGTAGATTACACTATGCTCCAAATTCTTCAAAGGAAATTGGTTTTGTTGCAGGTGGTTCTGGTATCACAGCCGTTTTACAATTGTTAAATGAAATCATTACAGTTCCAGAAGATTTTACAAGAATCAAGGTATTATATGCTAATGATACTGAAAATGATATCTTACTGCACGATGAATTAGATGATATTGCTGAGAGGTACCCAAATTTTGAAATTAATTATGTTCTAAGATACCCATCTGACACCTGGGATGGTGAAGTTGGTCTAGTTACAAAGGAAATGATGGAAAAATATTTACCAGCCTCTTCAGAAGAAAATAGATTATTAATTTGTGGTCCAAAAGAAATGAACGAATCTGTTCTTTCTATTGCTGAACAGTTAGGCTGGCCAAAAGGCTCATTAGAATCTAATGGGGATGACCAAGTTTTTGTTTACTAATTTCTATTTTAATTCAGCATTACACTCATACATTTTACAAATACTTCTGCAACATTTTTGGCAATTATTTAATATATAATATTTAATATCATAATAATTAATTCATTAAATTGGTATATTTCTCTTTCATTAACTTATTTTTTATCCAATATTTATATAGAAAGATATGCAAATTTACATAATGATTCTACAAAAATAACAACTTATTATTCTCGAACTTTTATGAATTTCAAATGAAAAACTGTTACCTAAGAATTTAACTCGCTTAATGATAATGCTATTGCTAGCTGGATCTCATCATCCTCTACTTCGTTCCCCATGTTATCATTGCCATGACTCGTTGAAACAGTAGAGTTCATTTCATTATCTATTTGAGATGATGCTAATGCTCTCTCTAACTCATAATCCTCATTCATGGATGGTCTCAGTTCATTATTAAATTCATTTATCCTTTCGTGGATCAACTCGGATTCTCTAAGTGCTCTTTGGAGATCATCATCCTCATTATCGGCTTCTAAGCTCTCCTGTTGAATTCTTTCTGATTCCATTAATGCAATTTGAAGATTAACATCCTCTGATTCAGATGCGATATCATTCTGAAAATCACCGCCATATGTGTCAAATAATCTGTTGGATTCAGCTCTTTGTCTTTCATTTTGCTCTTCTTCTTCTTCATATACACTCAAGGCAGTATTTAATGTATCCCTCCATTTATTGCTATTTTTACTAGATCCTCCAGAACGATTTTGTTTATGGTTATCAATGTTATCATCAGGAATAAATTTAATATAGTGAATGACATTTTCACCATTACTTAATAATAATCTTCCTTGAGATATCCTTAAAAAACTAGGTATTTTTTCTGTTTTAGTTATTGTTTTAATAAGGTGACCTCCTAAATTATCATAAATATTGATACTACCATTTAGAGCACAAACTAAAACTAGATTTGTTATTTGGCAAGTGAAAATTTTCTGATTATCATCTACTGTTATTTCTGTTTGAGTCAATAACTTTGAACCAGGTGCTCTGATATTTATAACTTTTACAGCATTTGAAAAGGTTTTAATAGCTACAAAACATCCATTTTCACCAGCAATTTCAAAGTTCCGGGGCTTTAAAGCAGTCTGGTCATCAATAACAATTTCTTCAATCGGATCGTCTTTGAAGTCTATGCTTCTTATGTATCCAAAAATGTTACTTTCAGGATTTGTATGTATAACAAAAAAGTTACTAGTATCTGCAACTATAAGTAGATTAGATCCAAAATCTACTTTGAAAAATTGAACATGAATCGGTTGATTTCTATGTGGCTCATTTATATCCACATCTGAAACTCTGTTATTGTTGATTAGGGGTAATGGTAATACATTTATAGTTTCCATTTCATTGATTACATAAATTGATACTGGATCTAATGCAATAGTAATATCTTTGTGAATGGCTACATTCAATATTGGTAAATTACTGATCTTAATTAATTTAATTTTCTTTGTATCATTCCACCATATAATTTCACCATTCTCTGATCCACTAACACATATGTTTTCATTGGTTTCTTTTTTCATTGAAATTGCAGTTACTGGAGATGTATGTTGTGAATTAAATTCAACAACTGGTTGAAGATAAGATTTATTGTTTAATATCTTTCCAAATAATCTTCCATCGAATCTACCAAAAACAGCAGAATTTAAACCGAAATGCATGGTAGAACATCCATGAGGGGTGGTACACGGTATATAAGTCAACCTTGCTCTATTTCCTCTATTATTTCTAAATTGCTGTAGTTGCAACATTGTGATAATCCCATCATTGTAACACAAGCACCTTGGGTAATCAAACAACATATTTTCCAAAGGTGTCGCCACTCTACTACCAGTAGATATGGTATATTTAGTTCTAATAGATTTATTATGTCTCCATTCTTTTAAACCATTTTTTCTATATATATATTCAATGCTAAACTTTGAAGAACCTGAATACGTTGGAAACCATTTTGTATTATATTTTGTCATAAATAAATTTTTCCAAAGTTCTTCATCATTGATGATTGCATAAAATCTTTTTGCAAGTAACTGTATGGTATACAAATCTTTTTCATCTAAGTAACTAAATATATTTATTAATATTTCAGAAGGTAAATTTATTAATGAAGTCGAGGGGATGTTAGTTCCACCTTTAACAACATAAAGGTCGCTATCATCAAATAATTCCATTTATATAAAGCTTTGATTTTGGCCTGGTACTTTTGAATTCAAAAAAAAAATAGTTGAACTCCAAAGAAAATATGATACTCTATTATAAATGTGTTCTTTTATTAGTTATAATTGAAACAAAAAGAGTTTACTAAATGGAAATAGTTCTTAAAATTTAGTAATGATGACCTTTCTTAGTTTCACTATTAAAAAGAGGGCGATGAGGTAAGAAAAAAACATGTGTAAAAATAATATTTGAAATATTGATGAAGAAACGACAGATAATTATTAAAAATGTTTTTAATAACTAATATATGAATTTTAAATAGTTTTTTATTGAGTTATATAAATAAAAAACGATTGTATCCAAATTTAATTTCTTAATGTATAGTATTGGATAATTTGTTAATTATAAATAAAATTAAAAAAACCTATGTAAGATACTATAAACTACTTTATCACATTGATTGAACATTTGTTATTCTACTTAGCTAGCATAATGCAAAAGGAGTTGAACTTGATAAAAGAATAACAAGCTTGAACAACCTGAATCAGATCGAGAAATGCAGAACAACTATTTAAATGGTGCTTTTAGTGGATCAATAACTTCACCTGGTTTTGTTGTGATTTTAGGTTTAATTAACTTTTGATGAGAAGCTCTTGAAGTCCATTCTTGGCCAATAGGCATACGTAGTGACCTTTCATATTGTTCTCTGTTTTCGTAAGGGAATGGTACGGAAGAAGACTGGTATTTTAAATTTTTCTTATTCAATTTTTCATTTATAATAACATTTTGTAAATTTTTATCTCTTCTTTTATCTTGAGTTACTACACCTTTAATTTTTTTAACAAACTTTCTCTTCTTCTTTTGTCTAGCACCTGCACCTGCACCTGCCCAATCACCCCATCCAGGCAAAGTTACATCAACTTCTTTATCATCTTCATCGACAGCAATTCTTTTTTTCTCAGCTGCAAATTCAGCTACAACATTATCACCTGCAAAAGCTTCGGCAATAACATCTTGTTGCTTAAACATAAAACCATTATCATTAACAGCATCTTCCTCGTCAGAACCATTGAATGCATCTTTTATTATTAGTCTATTTGAATCTTCCATGGTTAATAAAAGTTCTTCATCCTTTGTACTAGCTGAATGTTTCTTGGACTTAGCATTAAGTTTTTCAGCACTCTTAGCAATTTTATGTAAAGCTTTTTTTTCAGATGTACTGTCCTTTTCAATGACAGATACTTTAGATGATTGTCTATGAGATGGTGTGTCATCATCACTGTCTTCGTTCAACCATGGATTATTAGAACTAGTAGTTTCGACATTACGATTCTTTTCTTTCTTTGTAAATTTGTCGTTTTGATCTTGATTTTTTGGTTTATCTTCTTTTGATGTATTCTTTTTCTTTGACATACGATTTGCAAGAAGACGTGATTCATCGATGGTTTGCTCCTCTAGCAATTCTTCTTTTTGAGCATCCAGTTCTTCTTTAGCTTTTAAATTACCTGGAGTATAGACTCTTCTACCGTTATTCAAACTAATATTCTCACCATTTTTCTCATTTTCATTTTCATCATCACTATCGAATAAAGATATATTTTCTGAATCTTGAGCATCCCTAACTTTTCTCATAAGTTTTTTATTTTCTTCTCTTTCTCTAGCTTCCGCATTTTTCATGAAAGCCATATTCATAACACCGGATTTACCAACTTTATCCTTTGTTTCTAAAGGTCCATTGTGTTCATCATCTTGTTCTTCATATTCTCTTTCATAATCGCTTAAGTTCTTATCATCATCAGAATCCCCATCTTTTCTATCAAGTATCTTTTGCTTCAACAATTCACCTTGTTTAAACATTTCTTCAATTTCTTCCCTTGTTTCTGAATCGTTGGCCATACCATGTCTAACCAAATCTTTAGCCCATTTATTGTTACTTTTATGTTTTAAAGTCATTCTTTCTTTCGCTCTGGCAATTTCCAAATCTTCATCATCTTCATCAGATATACCAGCTAATTCCTTATTTCTTAACATTTCTTTCTTTTTGATACGATGAAATGCTTTGGATTTAATCTTCTTTAATCTTTTTGATTTTCTCTCTTCACGGAACATTAGTTCTCTCATTAATCTTCTTTCAGCTGTTCTTTTACGCAATTCTTCCGGAGATATAGAAGCAGTTGCCAATTGTTCAAAAGTGGATTCCTTTTCAATGTCAACTAAATTACTCTCCTTCAAAACATCTTCGACTTTAGTTTCTAACTCTGTTTTTGTTTTGTTGTCAGATCTTGAAAAAGTACTAGCATCATTATGTTGGACTTGAGGATTTAGAGGAAATGATAAGTGTTCTTTTCTTCTATTTTGTTTAACAACATCATTCCATTTATTAACTTCATCCTTAGAAATCTCATATGCTGCTTTACGTTCATGCCTTTGTTGAATTCTCTGCGGTAAAGGCACAGATACTGTCAATTTATCATCCTCTTTTATTAAGGAAGCTTTTGAAGCAGCAACTTTATCATCAACCACACTCATCATATCAGCAAGATCCAACTTTTTGTTTATTGAACCAAATGTAGATTCATTTGAAGTAAAAACAGAAGGCAAATTAAATTCATTTTCTTCTCTGTCTCCGTAATTATCCAGCTTTCTCTTAGAAACTTCTTCATCTCCTCTCATTAAACCATTTGTGACGGTTTTTAAATTGATTTCATTTTCATCATCTGAAATTTCATCAAAAGGATCGGATTCGGAAGCACTATCATCATCTTCTTCTTCTTCACTAGATGAGTCTTCTTCATTTGAGGATGAAGTTTGAGATAATTCATCATTATCATCCAATTTAAATTCAGGAGCAGTAGTGATGGCTTCGTCGTCACTGTTATCACTTAAACTGTCAGCATTTTTATTATCTTTGTCATCCATATCCCAAACTTGAGAAAGAGATCTTAAATCATCTTCGTCAATGGAAGTGTAACCCCCTTCTTCGTCTATCTCAAAATTATAATCATCACCATTTTTTTTCTTTAGATCACGAAGAGTTTGAGAAAATTTTGAATCCATAACATCAAAATCTTCATCAGATCCAAAAGCTTCATCTGAATCTAATTCTTCATCTTCAAAGGAATCCTCGTCACCATATTCATCGTCTTCTTTACCTTCAACTCTTTTTAATAAATTAACAACATTACCTCTACGATTTTGGCCACGTCCTTTACCTCTGTAATTATCCTCACTATTAGAGTCAGAATCATAACCTCTTACAGCTTTTTCAGCTAACTCCAGTGCGTTTAAAGCTCTTTTAGAACTTTTACTTCTCGAGGTTCTCTTTTTCTTAGCCATTTTTTAAAGGTCTTATCCCGGTTATTTTGGATTTTTAAAAAACTATAATATTATTTTATGCTAATATATAAATGTTTTTTAATTTATATTATAGTTTTATAACAATATTAATATCCTATACAAGAACTATTTATCTAATAAATATCTTTTCTTTCTCTAAGCTCATCTCATCTCATCGCTTTTTTTTTTTTTTCTCTAGATGACAAAAAAATTTTCACGCTAAAAAAACGGAATAGCTAAAATAATTGATTTTGGAAAAGCCAACATAAGGGATCAAATACTGTAATTGTTTTTCATTGTATTTGTTGATATTTGAAGTTCATCAGTAAAATTTCTGATTTAATAAAAAGTTCTAAATTGTTACGAAATATTTCGTGGGTATACATATTATTAGAATTAAGAAAGTAAATACTCATGTATTAAATTATCTATAATTTGATGCATTGGCAATAAATATATCGAACTTTTTATTTATTCGAATATTCTATTCATGCTTGAATATAACTTTTATAAATTAATGATAAATTGTGTAACATAATCGAACTTACAAGCACGTCAACAATAAACACAATAAAAAAAGATGAATAACACAGATCCAACTTCATTTGAAAGTATTTTAGCAGGTGTTAAAAAGTTGAGAGAAAAGCATGGTACAACAGACGATAAGAACGCTAATTCTAATACTGTTACCGCAACTGCCACTACTAATAAAAATAGTGGTATCGATGATAATGACAGTTATAGAACAGACACACGAAATATTGCAAAAACAACCTCAAGTCAAGAGAGAGACTCGAATTTCAATCCATCATCAACGATTAATTTAAGAAGAGAGCCGGTAATAAATGCACTTACCAGAGACTCCACAAATTTTGATAAATATCCTGAAAACAATAATGAAGATGAATTTCAAACTGCAAATTCTTCCAATAAAAGAAATTTCAGTAATATAATTACATCTAACAATAAAAATGATAATAAAAGTGTGCTTGTAAATACAACACAAAAGGAAAACCCACTACTTAACCATTTGAAAAATACTAATTGGAGATATATTTCTTCAAAAAATGGTCAAAAAATATACTATGACTATTTGGTACGACAAAGATCAGTGTTATTTTTAACCTTAACATATCATAAACTATACTCAGATTATATCAAAAGAAGAATGGCGCCTTTATCTAAGAATGATAATAATATCTTAATATTTGTTGTTGATGATTCTAATTCAGAAGATACATTGAGAGAAATAACAAAATTGTGCATGTTTAATGGGTTTACATTATTAGTTGCTTTTAGTTTCGAACAATCAGCAAAATACATACAATATTTAAACAAATAAACTGATTAATGTTCTTCTGCTAGCAAAAAGGGTGAGGGATACAGCAGAATTTGATTGAATCAAAACAATTTGAGGGATTACAGGTATTATTATTATCACACTGATAGTATCAAGAGTAAAATTACCAAAAATATGAAATAGATAAGAAAGTTTTCTAGAATGTTCTATTTGAATATTTTCTAATTGTATGTTAATCTGCTCATCTTGCTCCATCCGATCAAGTGCACCCCTACCAGTAGTAATAATTACTAAGCCCACCATAATGTTTAAAAATATATAACATCTAACATCGATACCATGGATTATAAGGATACATATGCTTACACTATCCAAACTCTTCTACTTGTACTAAAAATAGACGATACACCGAACAGTAAACTTTTATCGACCGTGAGAGGCACTTTGCCACGCCCACTCTCACTTTCCTTCTCCCTTTTCTTCATTATTTTTTAAAAAGTAGACTATTCTAGAAAATCGACAATAGGTCACATGATCAAAATTATTCGATAATTATAATTGATAGGTAGTCATTGAATACGATTGTATTATAACAGCGTAGAAATAGTCAAAGTCACTAGTTGATTATTAATTGAAATTTCACTGCGGTATGAACCGAGAAAGAAAAAGAAATGTTACACATAATCGCAAAAATTTGAAAGAATTTAGCAACCTTTGTTTTAAATAAATCAAATGAATAATGTAAAACAGATTTTGTTGAAACAACTGTATTCGCATTTATTTTAATTAGATAAGAAAACAATATATAAAGAGGTGTACTATTAGACTTGGTTTTATTTCTGGTTTTATTTTCTTATAGAATTAAATATTACTATTACGTTACACTAAAAAAAAATAAAAAAAAAATAAAAAAACACTAAAAAAAAAATTATACTCTAAATTACAGAAAAAAATTAGGATTCATACATATATCATAATAATACCTATATCTTTTTAACTGAAATTTAATATAATATGAAACTAAATGCATTATTACCCTTATTGGGTTTATCTAGAATTGCATTGGCTAACAATCAAACTTCAACTAATGAAAATGTTTTAGAAACAATTAATTTTTGTAAAATGGATAAAGATGAAAAAATTGGTTCTACTTGTGAAGTTACATTTCAAGAAATTAATGATATGAACAAAAAAATTAGACCAGATGTTTTATCTTTAGTTAGAACAGACTTTTTCAAATATTTCAAGTTGAATCTATATAAGCAATGTCCATTCTGGGAAGATGATAATGCGCAATGTCTGCATAGAGCTTGCGCTGTGGATGTTGTTGAAGATTGGGATAGTTTACCAGATTATTGGCAACCAGATGCTTTAGGCAGTTTTAGCAATGATAGTATTGAAAAGGATACTTCAAAAGATGATGAATGTAAATTTTTAGATCAATTGTGTTCAAACGCTGGTGCTAAAGACATTCAATCTATTAGTGATGACTTGGAAGATGAAAATTCTATTGACTATTGTGACATTGCCGATTTTTCAAATAGCGAATCAGTTTTAGTTGATTTGAGTGAAAATCCAGAGAGATTCACAGGTTATGGTGGTAAGCAAGCTGGTCAAGTTTGGCAAAGTATTTACCAAGACAATTGTTTCACAGTCAATGAAACTGCTACTTCACTAGCCAAGGATGTATTTTTCAGATTAGTTTCAGGTTTCCATGCTTCTATTGGTACTCATTTATCTAATGAATACTTGAATACTGAAACTGGTGACTGGGAACCAAATTTAGATTTATTTATGGCTAGAGTTGGTAATTTCCCAGAAAGAGTTTCTAATATTTACTTCAATTATGCTATCGTTTCCAAAGCTTTGTGGAAGATTCAACCTTATCTGAAGAATTTAGATTTCTGTAGTTCTTATGACCAATCTGTTAAAACTAAAATTATTGATATTATTTCACAGTTTGATTCAAGAATCTTTAATGAAGATTTAGTGTTTGAAGATGATTTAAGTTCTGTATTAAAGGATGATTTTAGACAAAGATTTAAGAATGTTACTGAAATTATGGATTGTGTTAGTTGCGACAGGTGTAGATTATGGGGTAAGATCCAAACTACTGGTTATGCTACAACTTTAAAGATTCTATTTGAATTAGATAATGCTGATGAAGAAAGTAAACAAAACGTTGTTGATAAATTAACCAAATATGAATTAATTGCTTTGTTGAATACCCTTGATAGATTATCCAAATCCATTGAATCTATTAACAACTTTGAAATATTATACAATGAGAGATTAAATGGTAATGGTAACAAACTTGCCAGCTTTTTCCAAAGTAATAATTTTTTTAAGGTATTAAGCAATGCACGTAAACTAATTACAGACTCCATGAGTGAAGTAAATAAAAGTTTAAACAATAGTTTTAATTCTATTACTAAAAGTGGTGCATCGCACAAAAAAGAAACAAAAAAGCCACAGAATAACGATGTTGGATTTGCTGATTTGGATATGCCAACCAAAAAAAGAAAAGTTCTAAATGATGATATAATTGAAAACAAATGGAAAAAAGCATGGAAACATGAAATTCATAATTTAAAAGAAGCCTTTTCCTTTTTATGGAGAAGTTACGTAGATTTACCAAGAAATTTAATGAACATGTCTTTATCAATTGTGAGTAGAACTTGGAATAAATTTGTTGGGGTAGCTAATTATGTAAATGAAGATCATGATTCAGTTGAATATAAATTGGATTTACAATAGGTTATGATTAACATTTACTAATCGTTGACAATCAAACAAGAGATGTCAAATTATACAACATAAATTGTAAAAAAATATAAATTATTGTCAATCAGTATAACGATAATAATAAGGATAAAAACATACATATTAAATTAAGTGGACTTTGTAGTCTACTTTGGGATACTATACCATTGCATTTTTTGTAAAATCAGTGTATTATTTTTTTAACATATAGAGTATTTGATCAATAAACATATAAATTAAGGTATAAGTTTAAATATTTACACAAAACTATTCTTAAAAGTAACAAAAACTATAAATAAAATATTATAAAAATTTTTATTACTAACTAAATTTTTATGTAACACAAGCAAAATGATATAAATTGTCCTAGTAAAAAATATAATACGTCTCAACCAGTTTCCAGTTTTCCGTAATTCTACAACAATAAAATCTCAGCTTATAACGAAACTTAGTCTAGTCGAACAAAACCATAAAGTGAGAGGTGGAAAGACAACAGAGGGGGGGTGGGTGGAAGCAGTGAGCGTGAGAGCGGTGCGCAGGGGGGTG
>JAJMDY010000061.1:0-82594 GCA_030573885.1 Tetrapisispora pingtungensis (nom. inval.) | reverse complement strand
TAGATTCTGTACATTAATATATATTATATAATCTTACATAAAGAGGACAAGGAATTATACTGTAATACTATAGCCTCTAATATGAACAATAAATTAAATATTAAATCAAACACTACTGCTACTAACGCAGAATCTACTTCTACCATCGTCTCCGACTTCCAATATTAATACATTTTTAGTTTCCAACAACTAAATTAATAATTAATTAATTAAGTAAAGTTCGTCGTAAACAAAAAATCATGTCATGAAATTAATGTTTATGTAAATTAAAAAACAAAACTTAACATACTTATGATATAGATCAGCATTTTGTAAATTTTTTAGTAGTTTACTGTACCCGAGTAGCTTAATGGTTAGACAGGCGAAATAACGTTAATTGAGAATTTACATTCAGATACAAAAAGTCGAAGTTTTAATGGAATAATAAAGCGGGTTTGTATTAATTATAGTTAATTTTAATTATGTGGTTTTCAAAGATGTAGCATGTTTGTAAATTTGTTAGTCAATCCAGTAGGATTGAAGCGTAACTTCGTCTGGGTTCGAACCTATGAACTTGTTAATTTATCATGATGAACGACATTAGTGTGAACAATCTATGAAAAATTTCTTTTCACGAAGAAATTTAAATTGATTATAAAAATTATGTTGCCTTCCTACTGAAATAAGTTAACAACTCATTACTTTTTTCTCTATTTTAATTTTAACTTCCATTCATATAAAAAGTTATATATACATTTGTGATACCATTTTTTTTTGAGAACTTCATTTTCACGTTATTAATTGAACTTACAAAATAAAAATAGCATAGAAAATTAATAAACATGAGTCCAATGGCCACTGACAACGATGCTTTAATTGAACCAGATTTTATTGAAGCTGATATCCCTATTTCGACTGAAAATAAAAAATCCAAAAAATCTAAAAAATCAAAGGGTAATTATACTAGTATAGATTCTGGAAATCCAACAAACACTGATAAACCAATTAATACAAACGTTGAAACTTCCTTACAGGATCCTGAAACAAATGAAATACTATCTGATACACACCAAACCATTAGAGGTACACTAGATGAGTCTGTACTAGAGACATTAAAAAGAGACATTTTTGAGATTAACAACAGATTAAAACAAGTTGTATATCCACATTTTCCATCTTCATATGCGTTATCAAGTGTAAATGGTGTAAATAGTGTGAGTGGTAATATCGAAGATATTCATGGGCAAAGTAGTGATTTATGGGCACCATTAACTTTTATAATTTCATATTCATTGATTGTATCACATGCGCAATCATTATTTACAAGTTTATTTATTACTTGTTGGTTAATATTATTAGTTATCGCATTGCATTTGAAATTAACAAAACCTCATCAATCACTAACTTTAATTTCATATATATCATTATCAGGTTATTGTTTGTTTCCATTAGTATTACAAGCTTTGTTAACCCAAATTTTATTACCATTACTATTAAGAGTAATATTAAAAGGTCATTCAAATTGGCAAATTAGAATTAATGCAATTTTTAAATTAATTTTGATTGCATTGTGTCTATTATGGTCAACTACAGCAATTACACTAGTTACTAAATCTAAAGGTATAGTACAAGTATACCCATTGGTTTTATGTTTATTTGGTTTAGCATGGTTGTCTATAAGTTTATGAACAATAAAATATAAATAAATATTAATATATCTATATGTATGCAAGTAACATATTTATAGTAAGAACAAAAATTACAGATATTATTTTTCTAAGGTTGCGAGATAGAACAACCTTGTTATAATTTGTTTCATATACGTAATTTAAAAATCGAATTATTACGCTTTTCAATTTATTATATATTAAGAATCTTTTACAATTAATCAAGACCAATTAGGTATCTAATTACTAATTCGCTTGTCGTTAATATAGTAAAATAGGATGATTTCAGCAATTCAGCAATTTAAGGTTATAAACTCGATATTTCATGCTTTTTTCCTACCGGCTTTTCGTGCTGGGCACTCAATTGGAATAAAAAAAAAAAAAGAATTACTTTTTTTTTTAATTTTTTTTTTTCGAAAATAAAAAAATGCATGTCATTTAATTTCGTTTAGAAAACTTCGTGAGAAACCCTATAAAACCCAAAAAATTTCGAAAACTACATTTCTTCGAGATTTTAAAAAAAAAGCTAAAAAAATATCAAAAATATAGAATCTGCAAAAAATATCTTCCTACAAAAATAAATAAGTAACAGGATGTTCAATTTATAACCTAATGCAATGAAATAATGTTTGAAAAATATCAGATTGTAAATTGTATACATATTATTATTTTTACATATTTAATTCGTATAATCAACTTTATAATATAACCAAATTGCATACATCCCAATTCGATAAATTATTAACTATATACTAGTCGTAAATTTGATTTAGATTGTGTATATTATTGTATATTAAAACAGAATAATACAATAAAATAAAAAAGGCTAATCATCAGTACACATCAATAATAATTAATTTTCTTTGTTTTGAAAGCTGACTTTATTTTCAAATATTATTGATTCAGTAAACAGTCAACATAATATCAATAATTAAGCGAATTAAATAATATCAAAACAGTTGAAATTAATAAATAAGGAAGAGACAATATTTCATTCTTTCATTTATCATAAATGCAAGTACTACAACCATCTTCTGCAAGTTGTTATGATTTGACACTCCCTACCTTAGCACCAAATTCAAAATCTTTAGATGAGGCAAAAAAAAGAACTTTAACTTTAGACTGCCGTACGGGTGCGGCAGTTTCCATTGCAAGATCGAATATCTTTGTCCATGGTGGTTTAGTTATACCATTGCATCTTAAACAAGTCACATTAGCAGATTTGCAACAAGAAATTATAATGTATTTTGCAAAAGAAAAAGGAGCAGGTAGCTCATTTAAAAATTTAATTGATTGGGTTTCTTCTGAAGTTTTCTATTTGGATTTAATTTCAAGAACCTGGCATAGAGTGCCAACTAAAATGAAAGACGACCCTACCGATGAAAAATTAAGAGTTACATCGACTGTGACAAATAGAATATATCATTCTATGTGTTATACAAATACTCATTTATATATTTTTGGTGGTCTAGCGTTATATCCAGAAAGTGGTTATGAATTAATTGCCACAAATTCATTATGGCAGTTAGATTTAGTAACAAAAGAATGGTCCCTGATAAGTGAAGATCCGCAAATTCCAAGAAGATTTGCCCATTCAATGCATGTTAAAAATGAAAATGACGAAACAAGAGATACAAAAATAGTGATCGTAGGTGGGTTAAATAATTTAGATGAACCTTTACATGTTGCCAATATCTTCAATATTACAAAAAATTGCTGGGAGTTTGAAATTGACCCACTGTATAAAGAAAATATAAATTTAAATATCGAAGGTGAAAAAACAAAATTAATTACAAAATCTAATTTTTCGATTTTGGTTGAAAATAACGAAGCTGATGTACCTGCATTAATATATTATTATCCTCAAATAAAAGACACAATTAATAAAGATAATATAGATCCCAAAGATACACATTTAACACAGCTTTCACGAGATATCGATAGCCATCTTGTAGGAAATGCGTCTCCGCTAGTCGCATTGCCTTTACTTCCTAATGCAAAAGGTATTTTAATGGACATTGATCCTGCACAAAAGAATTACGTTTTTAATAATGTTTTTGATTTATCTTATCCAACTGGTGATTATTATGGTTATAATATTGTATTGGCAGGTTATTATATTTCTGAACTTGATATAGATTTCCAATGTTATTCATATGATATTCGTTCTGGTAAATGGTCACGTATCAATTTATCATGTATTCATGCTGGTCAGACGAATAAACTTCATCATATTTGGAAACTATTTGTTTGGAAATCACACCATCAAATTCTTTTAATGGGTTCAAAAACTAATGATAACTACACACCAACTGTTCAAAAATTTGACTGCTTAATATCATTGGAACTACCTACTGCAAATATTCAAAAAAAAGCCATTGAAAAGATATCACATTTTAATAAATCTTTAGTTTCTCCAATCTCATTTAATTTTAAAGATAATCAACTAATGCCTTCAATGTCAAATACTGATGGAAATTCAACTACTGGTAAACACAGTTATACTTCATCAGCTACTTCAAAATTTGAAAGTTATATTAAATATATTGCACCAACAGAAATGGAATCGGTTGCTTCTGTTTTTCAATCTTATGCTATGGTTCTAGGTAAAGATGCTATGGAACTTTTTGGATCACCTTTATCAGATTTTGAACTTATTTCAGATGATGGTGAAGCAATCGGGGTCCCTGTATACTTATTGAGGAAAAGATGGGGTAGATATTTTGATATGATTTTATCAAAGGGTTATTCCAAGGTTTGTCAAGATTATGAAGCTACAGGTATTCAATCTGCATTAATTAGATTCACTCCATCAAACCTCCCTACTAGTCCAAGAGCAAATAGAAAAGGTTCCGAAGTTTCAATTGATAATATTAATATACGTGCTAGACATTCATCATTTTCATCAATCGAAAAATTTAATGACGATGCAACTTATCCAAAGTTAAGGAGATCACCAAGTGTCTCAGTAGATGATGAAAATCATACTTTACCTGATTTGGGAGAATATAGCATATTAGAAACAAGAGAGCCTTTGAATAATAAACGTTCTGTCAGCAGAGGATCTCTTAATAAAACAAAAGCTTCACAAAGTGATACTGCTAGCACATCGACAGGAATGGTTTTCAGAGTTCCTTTCCAAGATCGAACTAAAACTACAGTCAATGCTTCTTCTGATACAATGACAAATGGAGCCAGAAGAGCCTCTTTGAATTCCTTATCAACAATTGAAATGTTAAAAAAGGAAGGCCGCCGCCTATCAATTCCAAAAATCGCAACAATATCTCAAGATCATTTCATACAATCAAGAAGCCCATCTATAGATCACACTTTAAGGAATACTATTCATTCTAGAAGAACTTCTGTAACTTCAACCCGTAATATTTTACCTTTAAATTCCAGAAGAGCTTCTGTAGCATCTCAAGGTAGCTTGGTCTCTTTTTTAAGCTCAAACTCTGATATGCTAGCACCACCAACTAATTCTCGTAGAGGAAGCGGTCATACCCTAGATTCTCAAAATTCTGGATTGCTAAATATACCATTACCTCCTCAGAGTATAGCTCCAAATGAGTCATTACCATCTGTTCCTTCTTCAACTAGAAAAAGCAGCAATGTTTTTAATGAGCATTCCTCTTTTAGTGCTCCAAATAGTCCTTTATTGTCAAAATTAAATCTTCAGTCAGATAATATTCCCCATATCAATGACCGTAAAAATTCTAATGCCAGTAGTATACTGGGTGATAGACGTGCATCATTAGCCAGTAGTAATATCAAATATGAAACTACACGGTTTGGAAGTTGGAGCACAGTAGCTTCTAATACTAATGTTGTATTTGAACCTTTATTAACACCAAGGGCTTTATACTTACCTTGGTCAACTTCTACTCTTAAAGCATTCGCTGAATTTTTTTATACTGGTCAAATTAATCCAAAATGGCCCCTAGTTCCAGTTGTTTTGAATTTACTGATAATGGCCAAACTTTATGAGGTGCCTTTACTTTACAGTTTAATATCTGAAGCCCTTTACACCGTAATTAGTAGAAAAGAAGAAAATTTATATCTGATAACTCGTTCATTGTTAGATTCTATAACATCAGAAGGCAGGAAAGAAGTTGGAGGCAATGATGAATTATTACCTGATTATTTACAGAATAATTTGAAATATGTTGAATTGATGAAAATAAAAGAATCTTTAGATAATATTGAAAACGGCTACTTCAATTTAAACTTATCACAAACTATGTCAAAAAAACTTTCGGTGTCCACTATTGCTAGTACAGAATCCGATCCAAATAGAAGATCTTCTGGTAACACATCGTTGAAAGCTACTTCCAATAACTTATTATATAGAGACTCTTTAGTTGCCGATTCAACCTCTTTAGGTTCTTTTGGATCTGGTATTATTAATAATGGCAAGTTTGCTCAAGATAGAAGCTCCATTACATTTAAAAAGCAAGGTGAATTTTTAGATTATAAAGGATTGAGTCAAGATAATATTGAACAAGATAAATTAAGAGTTTTATCAAGTATTGAAACAGACGATGGTAGCGAGGCAACTTCAGCAGATGAAAAAATGTCATACATTGATAAATTAAGGAGATTGAGCATTGCTTACCAACAAAAATCTATTGATGGTATCAATACTCCAAATTTAGTTGATAGTTTTGGCCCATCATCATCATCTCAATCAGATATAGATGATTCTGATTTTGAATTAGGTATATTTTCCTTGAACACAATCAAGAAAAAGTTGTCAGGAAGGTACATGAACGATTCAATTGATCCTTTAATGAATAGTGATTCTATGTCAAGTGATATGCCAAATCTAAATATGGAAAATCTTGTGGATCCATATGACAACGATATTGGTCCCACTAATACAGAGCATGGTTCATTAAGAGATTCAATAGCGAATTCGTCTCAAGCTGGTATGAATAAGTTACTGCCAGTTAGGTCGGGATCAAAGGAAAATATCAATTCTATGGGTGTTCTACAATCATCACAAATTGGAAATTCCAATGCTGATATAGGTGACACATTATATACACAAATGCCAACATTGGAAAATATTATTTCGCCTAATTCTCTTCCACCGATCCGTTACGTTATTAAATCTATATATAGAACTGCAATTTTAACAAATGATGTTAAATTGATTGTCCGTTGTTTAGACTGTTTGGAAATTTCCAGGTCAATTAAGAAACTGAAAAGAAAACTAAATACCCCAGCTGCAACAAAACTTAAGACAGGTTCTAAGGGTAAAAGGGGTAGTTCAACCAAGACACCAAGAAATGTTTATTCTTCTAGTATGGGTCAAATTACAGAAGAAATTAAATTCAAGGCTTTCAATGGTCATAGTAGTGCTCCCACATGCAGTAAGAGTGCTGACAATATCACTACTATTAAATCGTCTTCACCTGGACCAAAAACAAAATCTACGAGAAATATACCAAAACAAGCTACACAAAGATATTCAAATTTTAACTTCTTAATGAGTCCGAATATATCTAATTCAGGTAGTGTTGATTTACAAATTAATAATAGACATAAACTAAGTGCTATATCACCAAGATCATCTGTTGCAGTTGATCCTCAGTTCAAGGAAGTTTTAAATAAACCATTGAAAGAACCAATGACAAGATCATCATTGAAGGAAGCATCAACTAAATCAAGCTCAAAGGATTCCATATCCAAACCATCATCCAAAGAATCTTCAATAAAGCCACAAAACAAAGAATGCTCAAACAAATTACATTCTAAAGAAAAAAGAAATTCAAGCAATGGTGGTAATATTAATACAAGTCAATCTGGCAGTACTTCCAGTCAAAGCACCAACAATACATCCAATATCAATTTATCTGGATCATTATTTTTCTTCGGTAAAAAAAAGTAATATATAGTAAATAGATTCATATGATTAATGACATTTTAAATAAGGTAATAGTTCATTTTTTATCAAATGTTTTTGCATTCACCCATTCATTACATTTTTCAATACATTTTTGGTGTGATAAAATGGAAATTAGTTGTTAAGATTGTTCTTAATACGATCACGATTGATCATAAGACATAGTGTACAGTACATTTCAGCTCCCAAGAATTAACTAATAATTTTTTAACATTCAGTGACTTGTACTCTGGTTCTGACAACATTTTCCTCACAAAATTTTTTTTGAAAGAAATATATATAGTAACGTCGGTTGTTATTTTATTGATTTTCTTCTCAAAACAACGCATGTGCGTAGTAATTACAAAGCAGTATCTACTGTGTTGTCTCAGTAAATTTTATCCATACACTCAACTGTCTGAAATATTTATTATTGTATACTTTTCATAGGCAGAAGCACATTTCTATCTCTGTAATTTAAAAATGCTACGGCAATTTGACAGGTTTATCCGTAATCGAAGCTTCCGCATTTATTATTACTACACAGATATTCTTCCAGTAGAAAAAACTTAACCACCAAAAGAATACATAGATGCTCTTGTTAGAATAAGCAATTAAAAAAAAAACATGGCCCCACTCCCATATCCTCAGCCTACTTTGCCTTTTCATAACAACGAGCACTAAGAAATTTGAGCTTATACGTAATTTTTGAGACCAAAAAAGAAAGCCACATGAAGTATCAAATCGAGAACTACATCTACTGGAAGTGTTTAATTATGTAAATTTTTACATCTCATTAATCAAATCGCCGCGATTGAATGAAAAATGAATCAAGAATAATAAAAAGATTGTAAGCCATTAAGGGCATAAATATTTCAACTGATAAGATAAAGAAATTATAGATCCCGTGGAGCACAGTGAGCAACAAACAATGAATTCATTTATTCATAATATACAAACTTATACCAAGTAATCAAAATTATAATAGCTGCTAAAATTTCTGCATTGGTAAAATCATGGCTTATTAAAATTCAAATTTTTTGAAAAAATTCTCCCAGACCCCTCTGAAAACACTAATTTTTAATACACATTTTCAAGTTCTAATTAATTATACCTAAACACTAGATAACCAATTGGCTTTGAAACGACTTTTCAAAAATTTAAACTCAAATCATCTTACACAGCTTACACTCATAGAGTTATTTATTTTAGAAAGATAATATTAAACGTTAGATTATATCACCTATTCCCATAATTAATTAAATAGTTTTTCCCTACAACACGCATCAATGTCTACGTAATCTCGAGTAAAGATAATCATCTCCATAGATATTTTGTACTACATGAAATAACACAAAAATAATATGAAATGAAAAAACCTCTATTTCTCATTTTTATTTAGATGAACATGGTTAAATTATGAAAAATGTACATTAGATTTAATGAAATATCAGTATAAATTAATTTATTCAATTTCTTGTACTCTCTGAAAGCTCCACGTTCTTTCTTCTAATCTTGCTTATGCTTTTCAGAACATTTTTTATAGCAGAAACGTTGTTAGTTATTGCGTTGTTTTTTTTGGGTTTGAAAAATTTAATGATTGAACCTTTTTTTCATTTTTATTTTTTTGAATTTCCCGTCTTGACTTTGAAATATTAATAGTGGTAATGGTTTACTTATCGATAGAGTAATAATAGTGTAAAGTATGTATTTATTAATTATGTACTAATACAAAAGAAATTGTATGTGAATTCTTTAGTTTCCCGTTCGAAATTTTAATAACTGAGTTTCTTTTTTTTCTTTTTTTCTTTTTTTGTTTCTTGTTTTTGGGTTTTCAGAGTTTCGAAACTTTTTCAGATACTAATTATGTATTTTATTCTTTTGATTGAGTTAAATATATATCTATTTATAACAGATATTTATTTATCTGTTTCCGCTAAAATTGCGCAGCGCTTTGAGATATTGAGATTTTATATAAGCCCATAATTAAGATTTTAATCAGTTTTTTGTAGTTATTCAACTAGAGCTTGTAGTATTGTATACCTGTAGAGTTAGCAATTGAGTTCATACATACACACATATATATATATATATGTAAATATATAAATAAATATAAAAATATCAATCCATATATTTAAGGTTGTCAGATCGTATTTTCTAGTTGTTTGCTTCTTGTTTCGGATTAGGTTAACTTCTAATAAGTAAGCATATCAATTATCTGATCTAACGTTTGAGATTTTGAGATCTGATTGTTTATAGACGTTAAAAAAATAGTAGAGCATATTAATTTCAATCAATTAAAAACATAAAATATGTCCATGCTAACAAGAATAGAATCAAACGATACCATTTATGGTAATACAAACTTTAAGAATTTTTCATTTATAAATAAAAGTAATACTGCATTAAGTACGGATACTGACCATTTCACTTTACAAATATTACCAAAGACTGATTTCAACGATTGTGTCGGTAAACAACAAAATATAAGTAATGATTTGACTGGTAATACTTTGATTACAAATAATACAGGTGATAATTCGTTGAACAATCAAAATAAGTTTAATTATAATGATAACTATATTAATAATAGCTACAATCTAAGGAACGAAATTTTCAATAACAATTCTCATGAAAAAAGATTGTCTATTTCTGAATATAATACTGATAAAACAAATTATTATGAATATGAAATGTTGGAATTGAATTTAAATGATTACGGTATTACAAGCCAACCTGAAGATAATGACATGGATAATTTTGGTATCATGACGGATTTAGAAGATGATTATAGTCTACCGTTACAAGAATTAGAAAAATCAACAAATAAAAAGGTTAAGAATTACTTCAAATTGAATATTTTCAATAATTCTAATAACTACCAAAACCACAACCAAAATAATTTAATGAATTCAAATGAAGAGGATACGCAAATTTTTAAGAAAAGATATTTTTGGAATAAAAATAAAAATAATAAAAAAGATATGGCCAATGATACAGAAAAGTTATTAAATGATGACGTATCAACGAGTTTTGATGAAGAATCAATATTCAACGATAATGAATCAACTTTGATTGTTGACCCATCACAATTAACGACAATTAATCCTATTACACCAAACAGGAATATCAATGATACTAATATCAATGTTATTAATAACATTAACAATAAAAACATGTATCCATTAGATTTTAGTATAACCGATGACAATGCCAGTACCAATATCAATAACAACTCCAATGTCAACAATATGAACAGTATCAATGCTGCCAATACCAATACTTCAATATTTAAAGATAATATTATCGAAAACGTAAATTTTGAAGAGTTTGAACACATAAAAATTGATACAAAAGTAATCATACCAAATATATTCGTTGAAGATTTCAAGATTGATAAAAAGACAAAAGTACCGAATAAGATCAATGACCACTTGAATGTACAATCAATAATACCTAAAAAAATTGGTATCCTGCCTAAGACAAGGGGACGTAAACCATCACCAATATTAGATTCCACAAAACAGTTTGGGTGTGATTATTGTGAAAGAAGATTCAAAAGACAAGAACATTTAAAAAGACATGTTAGATCATTGCACATGTGTGTAAAACCTTATGCGTGTCACATTTGTGATAAAAAGTTTAGCAGAAGTGATAACCTTTCACAACATGTTAAGACTCATTCACATTAATGAAGTTTATGATAAATTTATTCCATACATACATATATATATTTATTTGATTTTATAATTAATAATATATTGTAATTATCAATATATATACACATTTGTACCAATTACTAAATTATCAACAACACTATGTTTAAAACTGCGTCCCCGTATAAATTGATTTTATAAATACCGGTTAATAAAAATAGTAATTCCCTAATTAAGTTAAAATACAAAAATTAATAAAAATGTACATGATATTGAAGTGACATCCATTAATTCAGAGAGGGATGGGCAGCAACAAACCATTCACACTACGGTGTGTTTTTATAACAGCAAAAATAATTTTGTACACGTTATAGAACAATTAGCTTAACACCACAACTCATTCGATGAATAATATGCATTAATTCTAATTACTCAACAAAAATTTGCTCTATCGTTAAAGTATACTATCATATGCTACCGTTAATTAAAAAAAAATAACGACACTGTATAAAATATTTGAGCCTAGAATTATTGTAGGTTGAAATTTAGACAGAGAATTATTAGCTAAAAATTCGAAAGCCCCCTTCTAAAACTAATGGGAAATAAAAATTTATCAGCGTAAAAGAGATTGTTTCCGTTCGCAGAATATAAAAAATCGTATTTCATAATATCCGCTCAGAAATTTTACCGTGACCAGTTATACTCTCTCTAAATAACTATTGTATCGAGATGAAATTGAATGTATCAGTTGGTTAATTTTATGTACTGGTGAACTTGAGTAATTAACAAAAGTTAAGAATAAGTGTAGTATACAAATAAATTATTTATCACTCAATTTTTATAATTGAAAACTTAATAAAAAAAACAAGAATAGTAACAATCCAGCTAATATAACGTTCTGCAATAGTGGGATTCTTGATCTTTTATTTATGTAACATCTTGTTCTCATTAAGAAATAACTAATTTGTAACTGTAAATAATTGAAAATAGGAAGTTGAAATTGCATACTTTTTTTGGAATAGAAAATATATAGTAAATGTTAATATTATTGTTTCATTGTTACCCATTTCTCTTTGTTACAATTTCTCAAAATTGTTTCATGAGAGTTTAAGTGATCCTAAAAAAAACTAAAATTTTTATTTATGTAATTAGTATTCATTAGCGGTATATGGTAATTATATATTAAACTTTCAGTTGGTTGGTTTGATAAATTGCTTTTTTCATATTTCACATACTAACACAATACGAAATTCAACTTTGGTTTCTTTTTTCTCTTCTGTTATATAAGTAAATTTGGATCAATTTGTATATTTATACATACATTCACACATATTTTCTTTGTATTTATTTAGTTTATCTACTTAATGCCGTGAGCATAGGGTTTATTTGTGTGTGTCTGTGATGATACCTTTTTATTCTTATTTATTTCTTACTCTTTTGATATACTTTTTGAAAAGGCTTATTACTCACATTATAATGCAATTTCAATATATTCTCAATAATAAAATTTATCTCATTTTTGTATTCACCATACAACATTTTATTATTGGCTTTTTATTTTTCTGAAATTTTCAAAAAATGTATGATATAGTTAATGCCCTATTTTAAAATTTCAGTTGATCTATTTTAGTATAGTAAAAAATTAGTAACTAAAAATTTTGTCTTATAGAGTTTTATGCTGCAGTAAGTTATCTTCAATTCTCACACATAATAATGCAATGATATTATTTTATTTTAATTTTATTATGGTAGTATATCTTTATGCAGTAATCTAATAATTTTATTATATACTTGTATTAATTGATTATAAAACATAATTTTATATTGAATTATTATTCTTATTATTAATTAATTTTAATTGACTACTAAATTCAATTTGTAAATATATAATTAATGTTCATATATATATAAATAAATAGAATCGAAAAATAAAAGATCAACTTTTGAGAATTCACTCCTTCCATTTATTTTTTTTCTTTACAGATCATAGAAAGTTATAAGAACATACTAAGATTAATATTGACTAGAAATTAATTTTGAATATAATAAATTTAGGGTGGTGGAAGTTATATGAATATATAATATAATAGAAATCTTATAATCAATTAATCATTGAATATTGTATAATCAAAACTAACTAAATTTTGAATTTCAATTTGTCAGTTGATCAGACTTCAACATTTTAAATACTGAACAAATTTTTAAATTTAATTAGTTCATTTTTTGATTGATTTTATGCACAATTTTTAATTTACTAGTCTTTTATTAACAAAATATAAGGATAAAATTCATTAAACTAAAAAAATAAAAAAATTATTAACAAAATATTTATCATAAGGCAAGAACAGTATGTATCATTTATTATTATTATTATTATTATTATTTTCTCATAAACATTTATTTCATGAAATACAATCTCTAAATTAATAAAAGTGTAGGCATAGAAATACTATTTCAAACCATTAAGATATTTGGTTGTATGATGGATTAATGGACAATAAAAAATTAGTTGGTGAAGATAGGATATACGGCGGGTAAAGATGGTAATAAAAGTGGGATTGGTATTATATGTTAATATTTGCCAAGGTTCGTAATTTTTACAATTATAAAAACTCAATCTCGTATATTTTTGGATTAAAATACATCTGATATATTTTCCAAGCAATACTTTTTGTTGTTTTAATTATGAGCAGTGACCTGATATCTCATTAATTATTCGAACCAAACTATTTGATCTACACCAATCTTATTTTTTGGATTCTGATCAAGAGTTTAAGTCTATACTATAAAGTTATACATTGATTCAAAACTACTTAGTCCATGCTATAATACGTTTTATTCATTACTTTAGGTCTACACAACTCGATTAGGTTTACCAGATCTTTTATTACGATCACCGATGCCCTATTTTCAATTTCAATCTTTTATATGGCCATTAAATTATGGTAGTGTAACGAAACGAAAAATTTCGAGGTGACACACACAAACGCAAGTACTTGTGACGCTTTTTTCCGAAACAATTTCGTAGACCCGGTTTGTTGCTCTGCGGTAGTTTCTCTGTGATTATGAATTTTTTTCTATTTTTATCAAAAAAATTTAAATATCATGTGATCATTCCTGATCTATAATGACTACTTTCGGACCTTTTTACTTAAAAGGGTATTCGCATGTAGTTGTACGCATTTTGTTACCACTACTATAAAATGTACAATATAATCCGATTAATTGAAAATATTCTATTATAGATTAAAATACCATTTATTCAGTTTTTTTGTTGAAAATGTTCATGAATAATAACTTAATACTCTTATTAACAATTGTTACTAACTCCTAAATTTTGAAAATTAATAATCTTGTAGTTTTCAAGTTTGCTTTTCATTTTGTTACAGTTTTTTTACTTTATTTTTTTTAAATATGCAAAATTATAGTAATCACCAACATAAATTATCTGTTAATTCTATTCAATCTGTTATCGAACCTACTACTCCTCCTTCTCTAGGTCAAATGAACAATAAAAGATTTCATCAAAAGACACAATCATTAGATTTATCTAATTTTAATCAATTCATTAATTCAACTGCAAATAATCAACATAATAAATTTAACAATGCATCTCCGTTATTATATTCTAACGGTTTAACAACAAATTTCAATGTTGACAACAATTACATGGTTAATCAACCACAAGCTCAAAGCCAAAATCAAAATAATGGCATGTCATTAAATTCATCTTCAACCAATAATTCTACATCTTCTACATCTCAAAGTACTCCTATTAGTTTTAATAAAACCAACGGTTTACCATTGATGAATGGTTTTGATATCATGCATGCTAATCCTAGTGTTATAAATGGAAATAATAATTATATTCCTTTTGCTACGAATCAATCATTAGGAATTCCAACAAATCAATTGATATCAAATAAAAGTAATGTTAACATGATGATGCCAAATAATAACAATAACATTAATAATGACTCTGCAATTAATTTGAATCCAATCGATTATTCTAATGTCCCACCAATCTTACAAAACATTGCTTCTTCAAGCAAACAAGAACAAGAGTTTGCAACAAAACCAGTTACAATTTCAAAGAAAATTCCAAATGCAAATAAACCAACCATTAATATTAACCAAATTAATTCTACTCCTATTGAAGAATTAGAAATTTTAATGCTTTCAACTGATCAATACGGTTGTAGATTTTTACAAAAAAAATTAGAAGATAAAAATGTAAATGATTCTAATAAAATTAGAGATTTGCTATTTGATCAAACTCAATCTCATTTTTTGGATTTAATTCTAGATCCCTTTGGAAACTATTTGGTTCAAAAATTATGTGATTACTTGACTGTTGAACAAAAAACTGTTTTAATTAAATCAATTTATCCTCATCTATTTCAAATTTCTATTAATCAATATGGTACCAGATCTTTACAAAAAATTATTGATGTTATTGAAGAAGAATTTCAAATTGATATGATAGTTGAAGGTTTTAGTAATAGAAAGTTCATCTCCACTGATCAAGTTGTTAAAATCATTAATGATTTGAATGGTAACCATGTTATCCAAAAATGTATTTTCAAATTCCAACCATCAAAGTTAAACTTTATTATTGATGTTATCAATACTGGAAATAATATTGTTCATATTTCAACTCATAAACATGGTTGTTGTGTTTTACAGAAATTGTTGGGTATCTGTAAATTACAACAAACTTTGAAAATATCAATGAATATAATCGATTACTTACCAAATTTGATCAATGATCAATTTGGTAATTATATTGTACAATTTTTATTAGATACAGATGAATTGAAATTTTACTTTTTACCAGAAACATATAAAAAACTATCGGACAATTTGCCACAATTATCTTGCATGAAATTTTCATCTAATGTTATTGAAAAGATTATAAAAATTTTATACGTTGTCATCACAAAGTCTGCTAAAAAATCAAACTTCCTTCCAAACCAAGATGATCTTGTTCCTAACGTAATGGGAATTTTATTATCAGTTGTAGATATTTTTACGTCAAACTTAAATTTGTTAATTAGAGATAATTATGGTAATTATGCTTTACAGACATTACTAGACGTTAAAAATTACGGATCTTTGTTAGATTATTCAGAATTAGAATTATCACAAACAAATTCTGAAAAAGAATCAAAGAATTTTGCATCCAAGAAATTCAGACGTGAACTTACAATTAAAATTACAAACTTAATCTACTTAACAAAGGAGTTACTGCCAAGTATCAAGACTACATCTTACGCCAAAAAAATAAAGTCTAAAATAAAATCCTTTGCTGAATTCAGAGGCCTTCAAGTTTCTGAATTAGAACCTGAAACTGATATTGAACCTATCGTTGCTACCCAATTACAAGAGGATAAAAGAATTAAGCATAGTAGAAATAACTCTTTACAAAAGAATACAAACAAAAAGTTGTATAGTAAATCTAATAATAACCACCACCATTCAAATTCATACCATTTTTCTAAACAAAATAGAATTTTTAATAACACATCTGTCGATGAACAATTTGATAACTACAAACCTGATTTATCAAATTATGATGTAAATTCTATTTCAAGGCCCTTATCCAATCTCGATTTAAATCTATTCCAACCAATGAATGAAAACATTTACAATTCGACAGATAACTCCAAATATTCAAAACCTACTTACTTTGATAGATTTGGTAATTCGGATAGAAAAAATGATGTTAACGAATTCTATGTTTCTTCGAATAATTTTTATGGAGAAAATGTTAATACTATCAATTCTAATTTGAATGGTGGTAATTTTGGCTCTCAACAGTATTCTTTTGAATGATTGCACTTAATCTGTAATTTCAAATTATTCTTTTCATTTATACACAGCATTCGTCAACTAAACTATAGACGAAATTTTACTTTTTATTGAATATGTTATAAATTCTACATGTTTAAAGATAAAAAAATCATTGACATTTTTTTTTATAATAAGTTGTAACATAACTCACTAAAAAACCTGAATCAAACAGCTCATCAGTTTTTACGGTAGTAAAAATATAAACTATTACCAAAAGATAAAGTATTCAGGTTTCATATTTCAAAGTCATTCATTTATTCATTAAATATCATTATAAATATTAACAAATAATTACATATATAAATAAACTTAAACTATATTAACTATTTTTAGAATCAGTAATTTTTTGTCATTATGAAATAGTTAGAGAATATATGACTAAGTAATTGTTAAACTTGAATTTCATCAATATTTATACCATCACAAGAGTTTTTAAACTTTGATTTTCTTAAGAGAGACTATTCAATTGAAAAAAAACTTAAAGTTGAAAGCAGTAATTTTTAATGTATTTATTAAAAAAAATATAAAATATATATATACAATATTTAGTATTTATACATAGATATTTGATCATTAAAATATCAATGATATAAATTTATGTCGTTTAGAAAATGAGAGTTTAATAAATTAGTAGTAAATTTTATGTGGATATCAATTAAATTAGTTAAATGTTGAAAAATAACATAGAATACTTATTCTTGGCCAAAACCAATAGTTTCTTCTACAGCCAATGTTAATTTTTGCTTCAAGCTATCAGAATCCGTGTAAGGTGGTAAATCAACTCTGTTGAAACAGGTGTGTGATTTTGGTAATTGATTTGATTCACCAGCCTTTTCAATTGTAAACCTTCTTGGACCATCAGAACCTTGTAAATCTTTGAAACCATTGACTGGAATACGAGAAGTACCAGTAGTGAATTGTAATAGACGCGCTCTTTGCTCATTATCCCATTCAGTAATACACTTCCAGAACCATTGAATAACTTCATCAGACTCTTGATAACCACGATAATCAGTATGTTTCTTCCAATCTTCAACATCAATTTCAGCAATACCACCAATTAATAATTCTAATTCACGTTCATCGAAAACGGTGATTAAATCTTCTGGAATTAATTCGTTGAAACCATCCATAAATGCTTGGAATTGTTCTTGAACTCTATCGTAAATTTTCCATTGGGTATATAATTCAATATATTCTTTTTTATTTTCATCTGTTACTTCAATATTTCTACCATCTGGTTTTAAGTCTAACGTTACTAACTCACCAAATCTTTCATCATCAGCACTAAATGTCAAATCTAAAACACCTTCAATACTGTTTTCCAACATCCATTTTAAAGAATTATGCACTTCAGCGTCTACACCTTCCATATCTTGTAAAATAACTTTCTTACGTAAAATCATTTTATATAACGCACCGACAAAAAAAGCATCTAAGAATCTTCTGTGGAAAACACCTAAACCTACGACTCTACCTATAAATTTGAAATAGTTTAGATGTTCTGGATTGATAGCAGAGTTTGGATTAATTTGAATGGTATAATTATCATGAGCAGAATATTCGAATAAACAATAGAAAGGGTTAAACATTTCATGAGATAATAAGAAAAAGAATTCTCTTGAAACACCACCATAATCTAAACCTTCTTCACCGTCAAATTTAATCATTAATCTCTTCTTTAAATCTTCTGGAGTTTGTCTCATAATTTCTTGATAAGCATCCTCAAAAATATTCTTTCTTCTAACTTTAATATGACATTGGCCAGGTAAAATTCTTAAAGCTGGTTGAGATCTGAAATATATCACCTTACGTCTGAAATCACGCTTGTATTGTGGAACATTTTGATCCAATGAAGAAGGCAATCTTGGGTCATCCCAAGTTGTAGTCTTAGTGTTATGATCAACGAAATAAACTCTTGCTGTATTAGTTAAACGCATTTCCCAACCAGATGGTAATGGTCCTAATTGGGAGACAGGCTGTTGTTGGATAGTTGTGTTTGTTGGACCATAAGTTCTGATATATTGTTGTCTTCTTGGGTCGACCCAAGTAGTTGTTCTTGTATTATGGTCTACAAAATAAGCTCTACCTTCAGGAGTAAATCTTTGTTCCCAACCAGATGGTAATTCACCTAAACCTGAAGTGGTAGCACCAGTTGTAGCAAAAGCTGCTGCCGCCGAACCGTTGATAGCAGGAGTTTGAGAAGTGCCATTTGTGTTGACTACTATATCTTGTGTTGAATTTTGGTTTGAATTTGAATTCGAATTTATAGTAGAATTTGTAGAACTTTCTGGTAAAGTTCTTCCTCTATGTTGTATTCTTTCCAACTCGGTGTTTTGTAAATTTGAAGCATTGTTTTCAGTTTGATCAAAAGTTGGTCTTTTCCAGGTTGTGGTTCTGGTATTATGATCTACATAATAGGTTCTACCGAAATTATCAGTTCTTCTTTCCCAACCTGGTGGCAATCTACCGTATTGATCTTCAAAAGAAGACAATTGCTGTGTGTTATTGCTGCTGTTATTGGCTGCACCAGTACTTGCACCAGCAGCGGTGGTGTTAGAAGTAGCGGCAGCAGCAGGGGTATTTGCATTAGAAACATTATTATTTGAACTTGCTGTTGAGTTCAAAGTATTTTGATTTGTTGAAGAAGCCACGTTATTCGTGTTTGAACTCGAACTTCTTGTTCTACTTGATCGACTAGTTGTTCTATTATTATTTGTGTTGGTGGTATTATTTGTTGTCGAGGATGTTGTTGCTGAATCTTGTAATTTTGATAAGACAACAATCAATCTACCGCTGACAGCCATATTATCATTGGATTTTTTCAAATCTCTTGTAATTGTTTCTTCTGAATTATTAATAGAATCATTCGAATCTATGTTCAAAACATCGATAATTTTAATATTAATTACACCTAAAAAACCTTGATCTTTTTTTTTAAATTTCTTCTGATCGAATACCTGAATAGTTAAAATTGAATTTTCATTAACATCTTTGAATTGGAAAGTTTCATTCCAATAAGGATTCAAAGTCTTCTTAGCAGCCGTAGTTGATTTAGTCTGATAGCCATCGATTGTTAGCACAGCGAATGGGTCGGGGGATCTAAATACATCTCTTTTATACAGTGATTCTGCAGCCACCAATTTGACAGAAATTGAACAAGTCATTATACCACTGGACGCTTGTTCTTAGTATACGTATTCTCGAGTTTAATTTTTCTTTGCACAAATATGAAGAGCTATGATATAATGCTGTTAACAATTAATATACGTATGTGTATATGTATATATATATTTGCTTTTTGGTAGAATTTGAATTATCCGAGTTAATAGGGGAAAACTGAAATAAAAAAAAATATCGAGTAACAAAATTTTTTGTTTGGTAAGAACAGTTAAATAAAAATAAGTATTGCAAACTAAAAATACTGGGATAACGTTAATAGAAATGAAGCAAATTATTGACAAATATTAGATAATGAATAATTTACCTTTAAAATCTGAATTTAAAATATATGATAGTTTTTGATCTTTAAATTAGTACTTTTCAGAATTATTATTAAAACAATAATAAATTTTTTTACAAATAACAATTGTAACAGTGTGAAAATGCAATAAATTTCAGTAATTTCAATATTAGTGAGGGAGCATACATAGTTAAGACACACCAGCCTAGGATATTGTAGAGCAGAGTATGGCGGACAGTAGCATGGTAGAGCATAGAAGAGCATAGCGCATACAGCGTAGCTAAGCTAGACACTAGCTTAGCATAGCGTGCAGACGCCTGGCACAGCAGACTGGCAAAGGACTGCCGTGACAAACCCGGTGGCTTTCCGGCCGACGGGTTCGCCGATGCTCCTCAGTGCGTTGTGAAACACCGAAACAATGTGTGCAGGGCCGAGCGCACAAACCGAAAAAAAACAGCTCAAAACGCACAAGAGAGCAAGAGCGAGGGCGGGGACTGGAGAGCCTACCCGGCCTCCTTCCAAGCGACAGCGACCAGCGAATAGCGCGCGCCCAAAGAAACAGAAGACAGTGGGGCGCACTGCTGGTGGAGGCGTTAGTGAGCCAAGGGGGAAGACGCGTGGCAGTCATTCTGCACGGTGCCGGGGGAAAACTGGCTGGAGGGTAACCGGTGGTGCCCGACTGGTCGCTTTGCGTGCGATGGTGGGTGGTGGGTGTTTGTTTTTTGCTGGGTTTGGGCTCTTTGACTTTCGGGTGCGGGCTGCTGGGAGTAAGCGGACTGGCGTGTCGGCGAGGTGGTCGTTGTGTACGTGAGCGCTATTTTTGTCTTCTCGTCTCGCTAAACGTCTATTATGGGGATTTCACGCTGGAGTGCGTGAAAGGTTTTATGCTTGTGTTTATATTTTGTACTTGGTTTACGCAAGGACTGGGTCGGTTCGCGCGTGCGGTGCAAAGGCGGAAGGCAATGAGAAGCGGTTTGTTGATTTTTTGCTGGTGTCACATTCTGGATGCTGTCTAGCAGGTCTGTCACTTTATCAACAATATATATATATATGGCAGTAAGTTTCATATTTCATTTGACGGCTCTCAGGATGTAACAATTACTTTTGTTGACCAAGTGTGTGACTTTTTATTAAGTGCAATACAACAATACTCGACCAACTATACTCAACTCTCCCCCAACCCACCACATGTCAGACTACTACACTCAAAGTAATATTTTCAGAAATAATGCAATTGTCGTTCCAAAACGTAGCAAACTAAGATTGAAGAATAGAAAAAAAAATAATAGTAACGCCGCCGGTAACTCTCTGCTAAGAAAATGCTCAGATGACTACAATGATTTCTACACAACAAAAAAATTGTATTCACATTATTTTAGTTTAAATGGCTATTCAAAAGACCAATTCAAAAACTTAGACGTAGACGGCAATAATAATATATTGATTGCCAATAACAGCTCTATAAATTTTGTGAAATTGAAAGAAAATAAAAAACTGTACAACCTACAATCAATCGATTTAAATAATTTAAATTCAAATTTAACAAATTCAATTTTCATTAATAATTCAGATAATTTGGATTCGATTAATATTTTAACTGGCCATTCTAATGGGAATGTGAATTTGATTAACACATCAATGGATAATGGCGACGCAAAAATAATAACGAAATTTAATCATAGAAAGTACTTGAAAACGTTGATCAATAATAACAATGACAATTGTTTCCCAATTAGAAAATTAATAGCTTCAGAAAATAACAATACGTTCATTTCGTTAATTAACGAATCAATGTTTATTTACGATATTAATAATAAATCGATGCCACTATATTTAAAAACTTTCCCGGGCATTGAATCAGTTGCAAGCAACAACTCGATTAATTTTACAAATAAAAAACTGCTAGCTTTATCAGGTTCAAAGTTCGGTGTCTCTGGTTTATCACTATTGGATTTAACGTCGACCGATAAGCCTAATAATTTAATATCTAATCAATATTCTCCAACTATCAATTCTTATTCAAATAATAAGTCCCAAATTTCTTATGATTGTTTATGGTTAGATGATTATTTAATTGCAAACACAATTAACAATACCGTTAAAATTTGGGATATAAGATCGACCTCTGGAGATGCTTTGGTGTCGATTGAGCCAAAAAAAGGTTATATTGAATCTCTTACTTACTACAATAAAAATAAAATGTTGTATACGAATGATGACCAAAATAATATTATATCATGGGATTTGACTTATCTAAATAAGATGAAAAAAGGTGTGCTATCACAAGGGTTTGATTCAATTGTATTCAATTCGGAATATAATGAATCAAATGGTGTTTACCAAATTGGTAATATGGTAGTTAATGGTAATATTTCAGAAAAATCATATTCTAGTTCTAAGGTAAGATCAAAGATTAATATTAAAACATTAAATGATGGTAATTTGGTTTCATTAAAAGATAATGAATTAGGTTGCCATTCAATTGAAACAGTTACATGTAAGACAGAATTACAAACAGTAGACGAAAGTGACGAAGTTAGCTATTCTTTAAATAATGATCACCTAGAAGAAAATCACTCAGATTCAACTTTAACTTCAACAAGTGAAGAAGTTAGAATAAAACCTTATGTTCAACCATACAACAATAACAAATCTTTTAAAATTTATAAAAACCAAGATATGAATAATTCAAACAATACCCTTTTCGACAATTCTGACGATTCAAAAGCTCTGAACATCGACGTTGATAATTTTTTTGATACCCTTTCCAAAAACATTGATGAAAATGAACAATATTTTACAAATGATACCTTAAATCACAACAAAAACTCCAACAGTTTATATTCTTTAAATAAACTTATCGATAGTGGCTCTACTATCTATGAATGATTGAATCCTATATATATTCTCTATGATAATAATAAAAATACTTAAGTTTTTTTGGTAATGATTTTTTTTCAGATTAATTATTAATGACAATTTTATTACATGTATATATCTACATATTAAATAAAATGATATTATGTTATTAAAAAGGGTTATGAGAATTGAGTAATTCTAAATGCAAATAATTATTATAGTTAATAGAAGAAATGCATTGAATGATGTTTTGTTAAGTATTAAAATTTCTTCTAGATGCAAAATAAATATCAACAATATCCACAGAATATGCAAGACCACCATGATGACTCGGTCGGTTGATTGTAATCAGATCCATTATCTAATAGGTTTTGTTGCGATGAATAACCTGGACCGCTATAGTTATTAATGCTATGGTATTTTGAATAAGTATTATTATTCTTAACATTAAGTTTTGCATGTGAACTATCGTTTTCACTGGTATGATAACCTTTGTTTGCACCTTTCATTAACAATTGTTTTTTAGAACCTGTTGATAAAGAATTTGGCATACTATTTGGTGTCAGATTATTATATTGCTTTGTCTTTGTGGAAATAGTAAATTTTTGTTGTTGCATATCATGATTCTGTTGAGAAACAGTCTTGATATTACCATATGTTTTATTGAAAGAATTTTCATTGTTTTTTATATGTGCAGTTTGAGAAATGTTATTTGAACTTTCTGTGAAGAGTATGTTTGTATTATTATTTGTATTATTATGTGTATGAGAATTTGTTGTACGGTTTGTTGCACGGGGTGTTGGATTTCCATATCCATGTAAATTAGCTCTCTTGTTGATGTCGATATCCCAGCCTTTACCATCATTTAAATCCATCCAATCATAATGCTCTTCTGGACTATAATCTTGTAATACCTCATCCATTAATGAAATTAAATAATCAAAATCTGGTTCTTCATCAAACTTTAAATTTCTTACATATTTCAAATATGTTGCAAATTGTACTGGAATATTATTATTTAATAGATCTTCTGGTTTCAGTTTTTGCTTTGTTAAACCAATTTTTTCATATTTTAATTTATTATTTGGTGCTTTCAAACCTTGCCATGGTAGTGAACCTTTTAAAAAATAGAAGAAAACGTGACCTAATGATTCTAAATCATCTCTTCTACTTTGTTCCCTACCAAAATGTGTATTAATTGACATATATCTCGCAGTACCACTCAATGATTTCCTTTCCCTATAAGGTATATGTTGTTTTGTTCTTGGATCTCGATACTGTTTTGCCATACCAAAATCAACCATGTAAATTAAATTTGGATCATTATTTGCTGATCTTGTTATACTTTTAGTTGATACTCCATTATCGTGATCAACTCTTTGATACTGTGAAATTAAAAAATTATCAGGTTTGATATCTCTATAAATTAAGTCATGCTCATGAATTGTTCTTACTCTAGAAATCATTTGTTTTGCTACTAAACATGTTGTCTTTACTGAAAATTTTCTACCACACCATTCAAATAAATCTTCCAATGAAGGACCTAACAAATCAATGATTAAAACATTATGCATACCTTCTTGACCAAAATAGTATGCATGTGGTATACCATTGCAACCATTCAATATTCTATAGGCTCGATATTCATCTCTCAGCTGTGGAGCATCTGATCTTCTTGGTTCAAATTTAATCGCAACAGGTTCATTCTCAGAATCATTTAATATATTCTCACCTTCAAATATAACACCAAATGAACCTTCACCAATCTTTGGCCCCACTGCAAAATGAATCCCCACAATATGTCTCTTCTGTTTTAATTGCGGATTCATACTTCACTATATTTGAAAAAATATATTCGTTGTATATCTATACTTATATATCACAATACTTCAATACTTCAATACGTCAATACGTCAATACTTCAATACTGTTTGATTTATCTTAGTAAAATTATATGTATGTATATGTAAAAAAATCTTTTTTTTGTGTCTAGTCAATACAACTCGAATTTGCAAATTGAAACATAAACAAAATAAAATAATACTTCAGTACTTTCAATAAAACAATAAAATAATATTCTGAAGACTTAATTTTAATTCAACAAATATAATATTAGTCATTGTATCATAACCGTAAACTTATGTAATAATGTTTCATTTAATTTAATGTTGTATACATTATGTTGTATATATTTTTTTTGAATTTTTTGGAATGGCTTTCTTCAAATTTTTGATAAATTTAGTATTTTTAAAAAAATGTTCAAATTTTAGGAAAATGCGCATGGTCTGTGCGCGCCGTTCTGCGTCAGGATGCTCAAAACCCAAATGAATGTGTTACTGAACATACTTCATAAATGCATCTATGACAACTATATTCTTAGTTTGCATGATAACTGTAATACTTTTGTAATGTAATTGGCCAGATAAAACAAGTACCCATTGAAATGTCTTCAGGTCTTGCTTTTTTACCTTGAGTTGTTGCAGTTGTGTAACGAAAGACTTGTATCCACAAATTTATGACACTTTTCAAAATCGTGAGGATAATGGTAAATAGATTTGGTTATTTTGCATTCCATCTTTGTGGGAGTTTAATATGGGACAGTCTCTTTACTAAAACAAAATACTGGCGGATCAGGATCACCGCTTATGCATGTTAATGTGATAAGTAATAAAGTGTTAGTTAAAGCCATATACATACATTTGTTGTCGTGCAGCTGTGAATAACCAATGGATGTACATATTTTACCCGAACTTTTCCACTATCAAATTCACTGACATCTAATAATTTTTCAAACAAACTAATGGTATTCTGGTAATAGTGATGGTAACATACAACAATAAACACGATTAAGATATTTAAGAGATAGAAGATGTAGCTCGACTTATATATGAGTTTGTTTGCCGATGTGTGAAGTTGTAATGTACATTCAATTATGTGACTTTGATTTTTAATATCGGCCATCCTTCCGCTACATTATATCATTTTACATCGTGTTATAAGGCCTTGTATCACATTGACTACTATTAAGGTAAAATACACTAAAGATATTTTTAATATGTCATTCCAATTGGGTGGGAAATGTTTAGCATTTCATGGTCCATTGCTTTACGAAGCTAAAATTTTAAAGATCTGGAATTCAAAGGATAGTTCAATTACTAGATTGAATGAAAATGATGTTGATGATGATTCAGATAAACCAGATCAAGAATTGATTGATAGTGATTTTTTATATTATGTTCATTATCAAGGTTGGAAATCAACTTGGGATGAATGGATCGGTGATACTAGGATCAAAGAATTTAATGATGAAAATATTGAATTGAAAAAAAAATTGATTTTAGATGCAAAATTGGCTAAAAAAGAACAGCAACAACAACAGAAATTATTGCAACAGAAAAAGAAAAAACCGCAATCTGCTCCAGTTACTCAACCAAATCAAGATTCAAAGAAGAAATCTCCGGATTCGAATTCATTGTATAATAATGCATCTGCTACAAATTCAAATAACAATTCGGTAACTTCACAATCACCATCTCCAAGTGTGAGTTTTAATAATTTTTATTTTAATAATAGTACTAATTCACATAAATTAATAATGCATATACCAGTAAGGTTGAAAAGTATTTTAGTAAATGATTGGGAATTTGTTACAAAAAATAAACAAATTTTAAAATTACCTGCAAATTTAAATGTAAATGAAATTTTAAAATTGTATCAACTAGAAACTTCAAAAATTTTAGTTTCACCTGCGTCGCAATCACAATTAGAAGAATATTGTAATGGTTTAAAATTATATTTTGAAAATTCATTACCAATACTTTTGCTTTACAGAATTGAAAGACTGCAATACGATGAATTAAAAGACAAATCAAATTTAATTGACAAGTACGGTTCAATACACTTATTAAGATTGTTAAGTATATTACCTGAACTTATAGGTAATACAATTACCATGGATAAACAATCATCGAATTTGATAATAAAACAAACTGAATTATTATTAGAATGGTTAATTGTTAATGATACAAAATTATCAATATTTCCTCATCAATATAACGTTAATGATTTTTATGTAAATACACCATCACAATATGAAGGTGTTGCATTAGGGATGTAAATAATAATAATATAATTTAATTATTAATAATTCATATATAACTGTACATCCAGATTTGTAGTGATTCGTAATATCAGATATAAGTATAGAATTAAATTACATTTAATGTATCATCAATTCTTACAGGTGCATATGTTTTGATTAGTTTTTAAAGTGTAGTCACTTTCAGCCTTGCAAATTTGAAAAAAAAGCTGCATAGAACCTATAAAAAAAAGGAAGTTGAAATCTGTTAAGTTCATTAGAAAAACATAAATACGAAATTTATTGTATTTTTAATGTATAAAATATAAAACATATTACAACAGCATTATAAACTTGTTGGCCACTGTCTAATAATATTATAAGTTGAGTTATTCAATTAACTGTCTTTCTAATTTTGATTATGACAAAGAGCAAAACTATAATTTATTAACACGCACATATTATTTACAAAATTGACCCTTAAACACAATATTTATTTTAATCAATACTATAACACAGTATTGACATTGATTTTTAAATTTCATGTTATTTATTCATTCATTTCGATATTTATTTTGGCATTCAAGATTATTCAACTAAAGTTTATAAAAGTAAAAATTCGTAAGAAAAAAAGAACCCCAAGCATTAAATTAAGTATCTGATGGAATTAATGAATTCGATGAGTTCCAAAAGAGAAAAACAAATTAAAATCTTCAAAAGGTTTGCTAATGTTATTGATGAAAAACAAAAGCAATTACCACCTTATCAATACAAACTTGAAGATAATGAACAATCGAAAGACAAAATAGGCGATTTAGTGTTAACTTATGATGGGTTCATTAATTTGGTGACTACATCTCAATCATTGCATTCTACATTCACAGATCATTCTTTTAACTTGAATATTATCCCAAATAATGCATTTGGTTGTATTTTTTTTGCTTTAGACACAGAAAATAAAGGTTATTTAACAGTTAACGATTGGTTCTATTTTAACAATTTATTAGAATTTGATAATTATCAATACATTCTTCTTTTTGAATTTTTTAAGAAATTTGATAGTGCAACCTTGAAAAAACAAAATATTGATATGAAGGCAATCAATTATAGCGATAAATCATTGAGTTTTGATAACGTTCTAGTTAATATTCAGCAGTTAAAAAATGTGATGAATTTACTTCAAGAGCAAGCATTATCGAATAGCAGTAATGATTCTCAAATTGATTTTATAAAAAGAAATCAATTGCTATTAGATTGGAATAATTTACCTATTTTAAAATACTATGAATATTTTTGTGATGGTAAAAAGCTAGGGTTGCCTATTAAAGAAGTTTTGCCTTATATTTCATTAAATTCAATAATAACTATAATTCAAAATGATTTAAAAAATGAAAAATTAAAGTTAGGTTTTGAGAGGCTATCACATCCAGATAAAAGGTTAAATAATACTTTAACAATTAATAAAAATCAATTAGTATATTTGCTAAGATTATTTTTTTCACATAGAATTCCACAAGATGTATTTGATTCCCTAAATTTTACGAATAACTCCCTAATTGCTTCTGATAATAATCGTATCACTTATAATGTAATTAAAGATATATTTTTTTTATTCCAACATTTTGATTTATTAAATCAAGCATTGATTAAATATGCTACAATAAACGATTTGACGGATTCTGATTTACGAGAATTTGAAGTGACGAAAAAAGATTTAAATCGAATTTTAAGCAGTAAATATAACAAGATTAATAATATTATTCAGTTCTCGCCATCCCAAATCAATATTTTATTTTCAATAGTTGCTAATGCAAAAGAAGAAAACAAAAAAAAGAATAAAAGTGATATTAAACATCATCACAAAGACATTCAGATCGATAATTTTATTAGTAACGAATATTCTCACGGAAACAATATCTCTAAGAGACAATTAGAAATATTTAATGCTTACTACCAAGATATGGCAAATGCTATTGATGATGAAGAAGATATATATTATGATAAAAATAATAAAGGGAATAATGGAATTCTTGAATTTGTATTACAATTTTATTCAAATGGTAATACTGGCCAAAAAGCAACCAAAGGTAATTATTTAACAATAGAAGATTTTATGAAAATTATAAATCCAAATTATTTGAATAATTTGGTTCATTCGATGGAAATTAAAAAACTGCAACAAAATTCCTTATATAACAATTATTATTTTTTTCCAATTTTTGATTCATTATATAACTTTACTCTTGGGTCAATTGCTGGATGTATTGGAGCAACTATAGTATACCCAATTGATATGGTTAAGACAAGAATGCAGGCACAGAGAACAACGACACAATATACAAGTTATTTTGATTGTTTTACAAAAATTTTGTCGCGTGAAGGGTTTAAGGGATTATATTCAGGTATTGGACCACAATTGGTTGGTGTAGCACCTGAGAAAGCTATTAAATTAACAGTAAATGATTATATGAGAAATAAACTTACAGACTCCAGATCGGGAAAGATAACAGTACTTGGTGAAATAATATCCGGTGCAACTGCAGGTATGTGTCAAGTTATATTTACAAATCCTTTAGAAATTGTTAAGATTAGATTACAAGTTAAATCTGAATATAGTAATATAGCTAAGGACATCACAGCGATATCTATAGTAAACCAGCTAGGTATAAAGGGTTTATACAAAGGTGCTATTGCATGTCTATCTAGAGATGTTCCATTTTCTGCAATATATTTTCCAACCTACTCACATATTAAAAAAGATATATTTGATTATGATCCATATAATAAGAACAAAAGACACACATTAAAAACATGGGAATTGTTATTATCTGGTGCATTGGCTGGTATGCCTGCTGCATTTTTAACTACACCATTTGACGTTATTAAGACTAGGTTACAAATTGATCCTAGAAAGGGAGAGACCAGATACAATGGCATATTTCATGCAGCACAAACCATTTTGAAAGAAGAAAGTTTTAAAAGCTTTTTCAAAGGTGGTGGTGCTCGTGTTTTAAGAAGTTCGCCGCAATTTGGTTTTACATTAGCAGCATACGAGATGTTTAAAAATTTATTCCCTATTTCAAATGACAAAAATAATGGTAATGATGACACTCACAATAATAGTAATTCAAATGGAAAAAACCAATTTACTAATAAATTTGATTCCGATGAAGTCCCATCGATTGCTACAGCATTTAAATCATTTTTCAATTCACATGATGCATCAATTAAAAATGCAATGTCGGATAGAAAATATTCACCATTTTTAAGAGATATTGTTGATCCATATAGTAGTAATTATGTTAACTATTATTACAAAAGTTGTGAAATTGCAAAAGTTTTTATCGACTTAGATAATAACTTTTCTAGATTTGATAGTGAACTATACAACAGATTTTATGATGAAATCAATAATATTAAAAAGTAAACATATATTCAATAAATATAATAAAAGTAATTTAAAATAATAATATTCAATTGATAATTTAATTTGTAAATCTAGATATACTTACCATAAAAACTGAATTATGAAAGGTACCATCCATTATTTATTTATACACGCATATATAGGTAAATGTAACTGCAGAATAGTATATTCTAAATTATCTATTCTTTGATAACCTTTATAGCTCAAAAAAATACCGATCTGTTATTAATGGTGATAATATGTGATGCTATAAGATGGTATATTGTTCTTGTGTCGTTTTTATGTTGCTTAAACATCACAAAACATTTACAAGTACCTTCAAGGTTATTTCATACTGTTGTTCCGAAAACCTGATGTAAAATTTAACCTTTCACATCGGAGAATTTACATTTTATGCATAAAAAAATAAAATTTCCTTCTTTCCGGAAGAAAACATTGTAGGAGCTAAAAAATGAATAAATTTCGAATGCTTTTAATAAATTTGAAATATTAACTGTAAAGGTTATTTTGTAAAATGAATCTGGAAAATATCGAAATTGAGTTAATGTCTTAGGCTAATGACATATTTTGTTAACAGTTACATGTCTATTTCTATTGACTGTCATTCGTTTATAATACCTGTTTTTTGCTCAATTCTTTAGCAATTCCTTTGAATAATTGATTGGAAATCTACAAGGTTACCGACTTCAAAATTTCTTAACAACCTTAAAAAATAGATTTCTAGATATAATTGATCAATAAGATTTAATTGATAAAGGTTATTTCTTATCTATTGTTTAAAATCTAATAGATCTATTATTCTTAATGGTTTGTTTTTTTTTTTTGTTAATTAAAATGCTTTATTATATAAGACGACAGTTATTTTTATTTACTTGCAACTATTTCACCTCCGATTTATTTTCTAAGATATAGAATTTAACAATAAACTAAAATCATTATCCACTACGGAATATATAATAAACATTATTAAATTTAAATATATATATATATAATTAAAAATGGATTTTTCTGGTGTAATAAACTCCGACACTTATTCTACTGAAGTCACTGGTGAAGTTTTAAGTTGTGCCGCCGAAAGTGATTACAATGGTGCAGATACTAATTTAAGAATTTTGGCTATATTTATGGTCATGTTAAGTTCTGGTTTTGGTTCTTTTTTCCCAATTTTGTCTTCAAGGTACTCGTTTATTCGCTTACCTAATTGGTGTTTCTTTATTGCTAAATTTTTTGGTTCAGGTGTCATTACTGCAACAGCTTTTATTCATTTATTAGAGCCGGCAGTTGACGAATTAGGTGATGAGTGTTTAGGTGGAACATTAGCTGAATACCCATGGGCTTTTGCAATTTGTTTAATGTCGATTTTTTCTTTATTTTTTGTTGAAATTATTACACATTATTTTTTAACAAAAAGTGGATTAGAACAGGATCATTCAAGTTCACAAGGAATTCATTTACATGAAGAAGGGTTTTCTTGTAGTGATGATGATAATGATATTACAAAGAAGAATGATCAATTGGACGACTCTGAACATCAAATAGAACCATCAATTAATGAATCAGAAACTCAAAACTATAACAATAGTAATAATAATATAATTGGTGCAAACCATTATTCTCATACACAAAGTCATCAAGATATGGAACAATGTAATACACCATTGGAAGAAAAAGGGAAAGAAAAGTACTCATCGCAATTAATCTCTATATTTATTTTAGAATTTGGTATCATCTTTCATTCTATTTTTGTAGGTCTAACGTTAGCGGTTGCTGGTGAGGAATTTAAAACTTTATTCGTGGTTATTATTTTCCATCAAATGTTTGAAGGTCTAGGTTTAGGCTCAAGAATCGCTGAATTAAATTGGGGCTCAAGAAAAAGTTATTACCCATGGTTATTAGCTTTTGGTTTTACAATCACAACACCAATTGCTATTGCTATTGGTATCGGTGTCAGACACTCTTATATCCCAGGTTCTAGAAAAGCTCTAATTTCAAGTGGTGTATTTGATTCTATTTCTGCTGGTATTTTAATTTATACAGGTTTAGTTGAATTAATGGCGCATGAATTTCTATTTTCAAACCAGTTTAAAGGTGAAAATGGATTTAAGAAAATGTTATTTGCTTATGTATGTATGTGTTGCGGTTGCGCATTGATGGCTCTATTAGGTAAATGGGCCTAAATTGTTTTGAAGTAGTGGTTGTGCTTCATTGTTAATAACTTAATAATATTTAATGCAAACTTATAATTTTACATAAGATAAATTCGTTAATTATAGATAGAGATTAAAAATATGAACTAAAGTTATAACAGACTTCAAATGTCTTAAAAGTAAAACTATTGTTGTTTCTTGGAATCTTTTCATTTCTTGTTTGGTGATAGTCACCATTGTATTCATTTTTGATACCATCTTTTATTTCGACTTTGTTATTGGTTCCTGATATCTCAACTGAGGAGATTTTTTTCTTGTCTTTGATTTTTTTCTTCCCATTTTTTCCAGAGAAATTTCTATCCTTGTGTAAATTTTTATGGAACCAACCTAGCTGTCTATAAGACAAATTTAGAATATCAGAAGCATCAGACGATACTACACGCTTGGATTCAATGATTCCAGCATAGTTTGTACCAGTAATTACTTCTTCATCGCATAATATACGAATACATGGACGTCCATTTAAAGAATCAATTCCGATAACTGTACCTTTTGTAGAAAATGGTACTTTACCAGAAGTTTGGACAAATAAAACTCTATCTCCAAGATAAAACTTTTGTAATATCAAATTGTCAACATACAAAGCTGATCTGATTAAAAATTTTGATTCTAAGTTTTGAACACTTTTAGTTACAGTATCGATATTTTTTTTATGGCTAACTTGAAATTCTTCGAGAAGACGAACGGATTCATCATCTAAAAGTTGACATTCATTTGAAACCTTTATGAAACAAGAAGTTTCTTCTTTGATCCAATTTTTTATCTTTTTTAAAAGCAAATTACGATCATTTTCTGACATATCCTTGAATATTTCGGAAATTTTAGGATGCCATTTTGATTTTTTTAACAATTTTTGGAATAATGCAGGAAAAGCTTTTTTATATCTTATTAAAATTTCTATAGCATCGTTTGAATACAGCCAAGTGTTATCAATTTTTCTTGTTAAACCCATGATCTTTTTATTATATGCAAAAAATTTCATTGGAATAGCAATATTGACCTCATTTCCTAAATCATCTAGTATAGGATATCGTGATGTAATATTTGATAGCAACGATAGAGAAATATTGAGTTTCTTACATACTTGCGAAGGATAATAATATTTTAACTGTTCCATTGATTTCAAGCTTAGCTGCTTTAAAAGGTTTTCAGAATCGTTTTTCAATATAGTTTTTGAAACTTCAGCTTCGATAATATTATCTGGTTTAAACTTAATTAATAATCCAACGTTACCAAAATTTGAATTGTCAACACATATTAATTGTTCATGTTTTGGATATTTTTCTTCCGTAGTTAGTTTTTTCTTCAGATCTTTATGAGCTTCTTGTAATAGATTGTTATTATGATCAAATACTATCAATTGTAATGGAATATATTTCATTTCATTTGTAAAAATTCTTTCAAAACTGTTGTTCAATTTACTTTCTTTTCTTTCTAGAAATTGAACCTTTGCAAGAACAACTATAGGAGAAATTGTTACAGCTTTTCTTTTTTGTAATGTAGTAACTATTAATTGCTTTGTTTTTTTTATACTTAAAATGTCTTCTCTAGTTAATTCATTACAGGAAATAATTTTTTTTGACATAGTGGAATTTTTTTGTATATCTTTAGTCAATAGATATTCATTAGTGTCAGATAATAAAGAATGAATTTTTGCAATTTCCAAGTACGGCCAATTCACTGCGACTATAGATCCAATATACTTTTCTGCAATATTTTCTATCGTGTCGTCTTTCAAACCATTAGTACTTATTTTAATATTCATTGATAACTGTTGTGAAGGGTGTTCAAAAACTAAACAGCTTGAATTTTTTAATTCATTTATAAACTTCAGATAGTATAATGAAGGAAATTTGGATCTCAATTTGGACTTTTCTAAAGAACCTTCCAATAAGCCATTTTTTATTTTCTCTATTGGCTCCATAATAAAATGTTGTTCTTTACATTTACTTATTATATCTTTGAACGGTGACTTTAATGGAGATATATAAATGTGTGATTCTTTTGGATCATAGACAAATGTTAAATCCTTTCCACAAGAATTTCGTTTTTTTTCTTCCGGAGTTAATAAATCGATTAATGGCTCCATTGCATTAATTAATCTATCTTGATCAACAAAACTTATTAATACGACGGCTTCCCAATCAGCAGATTTCCCATTTTTATCAAATTTCACACTGTTTGGATAAAAATCAATAATAGGCGAATTCTTTTCGTGCATCAATGGTCTAAAAATGGATGGTATTAATTTACTTGATCTGCTTGGCAGAACAGCCATTAATTGCTGGAATGGTGTGAAAGGGTCAGATTTTTCAAATTTTATTTCTTGGTTTAATCCTTCCTTCAAATCAGATATTCTTGGAGCATAATGGTACTTGTAATACCATCCCCAAGACGGACAACCTTTATAATAATAATCAAGTACCCATTGTAAACCTTCTATATAATTGAATGAAAGATTACAAATATCAGTTGTCAACGTTTTCTCAGTAAATTTAAGTTTATTTTCATAGTATTTGTGCTTCCAATTTTTAAATTTTGTGTTGCTATTAATCTCTTCTATAGACATTTGCATGGCTGATTTGTCATTCAAAGATTCACAATATAACGTAATACTTTCCAACAATAACACTTTAATATTTGTTAAGTCTTCATTATCCTTATTTTTATAAGTTAATGTAACATCGTCATTAGATTTTGTTATTTTAAGTGGAAACGTTTCGGTTAATTTTGTTAAAAATGAATTTAAATAACCAAAGTTTTGTTTATCTATTTTAAATGGAGAAGGATCTGATTCATCAGTATTCATTTTTTCAATCCATTTTTGGAAACTCTTTAGTTGATTAATCATTGATTCTATTTTTTTTGATGGCAGTTTGGTTTTCTTATTTTTTGAAATATCTTTCAATTGGTTATTGAACCATTCAACTGTGAATAAGTTCTGTTTAAAATTCATAAACTCAAATTTAGATAAATAATCTATCCATAAACCTAATCTTTTTAGATTGATAGTACCATTTAAATTTATATAACCATCTAACTCCAATAATGATTTTTTAAATGTTTCAATAATTACTGGAAATGCACCTTTGTTAATATGCAAATCTGGTAGATTTGGTAAGAAATCATTACCAATAACAAATAAAATTAATACTAAATCATCAATAATTTTATCTAAATTGTATTCAAATTTCAAATCTTTTTTCAAATCTTTGAATTCTAAATCTAAGTAATCTCTTAATATAGACATGTGCAAAAGTAAAAAATTTTGAGATTCGATGCCTGCACGAATATCTTTCTTTTTACCAAATATTAATTCTTCCCTAAGAACAGCCAAGTGTGGGATATGAGTTGACAAACCTAAAATAATCAAATCAGCATCTGAACCGTATATACAATGTCTTGAATTTGGATCATAGTTATTTGTTGATCTTAACTTTCTTATATAATCCATAATTTTATGTTCACCTTCTCCAGGTACCTCATGACCAGAAAAAATAACCTCCACATCCCTCCAACGGGAGTCATTAGTCTTCTTATCATTAATAAAATATTTTAGATTAACTGTTAACTGAGCCATAAATTCAGTACCTGGTGTAATGGAATTTTTATCAAATGGTTCCATACTTGAATCCCAATTATCTTCACCAATTTTTCTTTTCATTTCTGTTATAGCCTTTTCAGCATCCATAGCAGTACGTATTCTACGAGATCTTTGCTGATTCATTTTAGCTCTAGGCGCTACACCATCAATTGCTAAATAAATTGTCGTCGTAGGTTTAATTAATTGAAATATATGATCAATATAGGTAAAAATTTTAGCATATATGTCTTCATCAGTTAGACATTTACCAATATCATCATTAACAGCATTGCTATGGGTAGCCATGTGAAAAATTGAATTCATATCTAAGTAAAGGTAATCAAAATCCGGTATTTTATCAGCTTCTACCAGTTGTAAAATCATTGGCCATCTCTCTGAGATATACCTGAAAAATTTGGGAATACCCATCCTTAATATCACAATAAATAAATTTTAGTAGTTATACAAGGTCGTCAATACAATAGAAGATGATGGTAGATTAATATCTATTTTAATTGATGCTCAACTTCTTTAATTTTTAAATTGCACCTATAATTTATAAAGATATTTGTTCATAAAATATAGCAGTTGTGTAGTACCTTTTTTTTTAACAAACTCTAATATATATATATATTAAAGGTTTCTAATTCATGTGGTTACACTTTTAAATTTTGTGTGTTGGGTATTTATTATCTTTATGCAGTTTAGTTCATCACAATTCTCAAGATCTCTTACTATTTCAGTAGTTTCTACTTTTCATACAAAAACTCTGCGGGTAAGCTTCAAACAAAAATAAATTTAGTTTCCAAAAATCTGGAAAACAATAAAAATTTTTGAAATAATGATTTTATAAAAACTTAAAAGATAAACATAAAACTTTAAAAATGATAATTGTTTAACAACAATTATAATTAGATGTTTATTTAGAAAGCTAACTATCGCACCTCTGTATCATTATAATTGTTAATAGATTGTCCTAAATTAAAGTTTCTGTTGAAAGTAAATTCGAAAAAAGATATCTAACAAATAGAAGGTTGCAAATTTATATTAAAATAAAGAACATTTTGATTTTTTTCTTTAAATTATAGAAGTTTTTTTATTAATAAACCAAACCAGATTCTGTGTGTTTTTTATATAAATATAGAAGACAATTTATTATTCAATTGAATTATTCCTAAAATACTTTAAAGATTAAATATATATGTTTTTTAATAAGTCTAATAGCACAGGATCAGCTCCAACAGGTGGCCTCTTTGGTCAACAAAATAATAATCAAACCCCAGGTACTACAACAGGTGGTTTATTTGGACAGCAAAGCACTCAAGCTTCGGGTGTCACCACTGGTGGTCTCTTTGGTCAACAAAATAATACACAAACTCCAGGTACTACAACAGGTGGTTTATTTGGTCAGCAAAATACTCAAGCTCCAGGTACTACAACAGGTGGTTTGTTTGGTCAACAAAATAATACACAAGCTCCAGGTACTACAACAGGTGGTTTATTTGGTCAACAAAATAATAATCAAACCCCAGGTACTACAACAGGTGGTTTATTTGGTCAGCAAAATACTCAAGCTCCAGGTGCTACTACTGGTGGTTTGTTTGGTAATTCTGCTACATCCGCTGCACCAGCTACTGGTGGTTTGTTTGGTGCTAAGCCAGCTGGAACTACCACAGGAGGCCTTTTTGGGAACAATACTGCATCTACTACACCAGCTGCTGGGGGACTATTTGGTAATAACACTGCTACTAATGCTCCAGCAACTGGTGGTTTATTTGGAGCTAAGCCCGCAAGTACTGGGGGTCTGTTCGGAAACTCTACCACATCTGCTGCATCAACTACTGGTGGTTTACTTGGAGCTAAGCCAATGGGAGCTAATACAGGAGGTCTTTTTGGTAACAGTACTGCCTCAGCTGCCCCAACTACTGGTGATCTATTTGGAAATGCAGCATCTACAGCAACACCTGCTACTGGTGGTTTGTTCAGTGCTAAACCAGCAACGACTATGGCCTCTGGAGGTTTATTTGGTTCCAAACCTGCATTTGGTGGTTTAGGTGCACAACAAAATGCAGCATCTTTTGATTCGACAGGAACCAGTTTATTTGGTAATACCTCTGCATCTGCACCAACTGCTGGAAGTCTATTTGGCTCTCAGCCACAGCAACAACAACAACAAACTCAAAGCACTTTTTATTCCGTTTCTCAACTGCCGATTACTCTGATGACTAAAATTTCAGAATTACCACCACAATTACGTCAAGAAATTGAACAATTAGATCAATATATACAAAGACAAGTACAAATATCACAGCATTTAAGAGCCGATGAAGAATCTCACATTGAATTAATAAACTCAATCCCAAGAGATCTAATATTTTTAACTAAGAATCAATCTATGACTAAACAATTACTCTCTGAAGATCTACGAAAGATTGCATCAATAAAAGACACTACAGACTTAAATGTAACCTTTACACAACAATTTTCCGTACTATTTCAACAAATGTTAACACCAGATAGTAAAATATCATCCATTGAATTGGATAAATTCTTTCAACAAAAGATGAGTACTTTTGAAACAAAATTAGATGATTATATTAGAGTTTTGAATGATATTGAAAGTACGATTAATGGTTTAAACAAGGATTTATTTGGGTCTAATGAGAATGGATACTCCAGTTCAAATAATTCGGATTTCAAAGGTTTATATGCGATGAAGAGTGGTTTAAACGCTTTAGTCTCAACTGTAGTTGAAGAATTCAAATTATTCATGGATACTGCAGAAAGAGTTGCCGAATTACATCAAAAGGTTAAGGAGTGCACAGTCACTAATTAATTGAGTTGATAGTATTATTATGGACCAATTGTTTGTATAGATTTTTATTTTTTATATCTTAGCATAATTATGACTTCTGATACTAGTTATATCATTGCTAAGGATACATTTTGAATAATTTTAATTTTTATGAAGTAATGTAGATATATATATTTTTTATTTAGTAACTTAATAATCTAAGGCATTATAAATTATCAACTAATAATAAGTTTCACAACTACGAATAGTTTTGAAATTTCAACTTGTTAAACATAATATGTAGTTACGACGGATGTCTTAAAATTCGATTTTGAAAAATTTGTAAAATTTCGAAGACTTGAAAATGAAAATTTTAAACAGCGATGAGATGAGTTTCAAAGAGATGAGATGAGCTAAGTTTTCAAATATAAGAGTACAGTATTTTATTTTATCAAAAATCGACTACCTACATTTAATGAAGTATTTATATAGTTTTAGGATTCATTAAAATTGTTTAAAATAAATTTCAAATTAGAACTGCACTAATTGCGAACCAGTCAAATACCTCTTCAAAACTTTTACAAAATGGATATTTTTAGAGTGTTAACTAGAGGTGCAAGTATTAATAAAAAATCAAATAAGAAACAAGGTGTTTCTGTTGACTATAGTATGGTCAAAAATGAAGCAACTGTAGATAAAAGTAAAGAAGAATACCAAATCAACAGAGAACTAGATTTTTTCCGTAATAAAAAAATTGTTAACAAAGTCGAGAAAGAAAAGTCAGAAAATACTCATACAAAAGTTGATGTCAATGAACAAAAAGAAGCAGATATCGAATTAAAATTTGACGATACATTAAAAATTACAACTAAAGAAGAAGCTATCGCATTACGTAAATCATATAAGGGTAATATCACTGGTTCCGATGTACCATTGCCAATTGGTTCTTTCGAAGATTTGATATCTCGTTTCTCCTTTGATAAACGTTTACTAAGAAACTTAATTGAAAATCATTTTACAGAGCCAACTCCAATTCAATCAGAAGCAATTCCAATGGCTTTAAATTCTCGTGATTTGTTAGCATGTGCACCAACTGGTTCAGGTAAAACTTTAGCATTTTTAATTCCTTTATTGCAACAAGTAATTGAAGAAAAGGATGAGTCAGGATTAAAAGGATTGATAATATCTCCAACAAAAGAATTGGCAAATCAAATATTTTTAGAATGTGTTAAATTATCTAATAGAATTTATTTAGATAAGAAAAGACCATTACAAATCGCATTATTATCCAAATCGTTGAGTTCCAAGTTAAAAAATAAGGTCGTCAGCGATAAGAAATATGACATTATTATTTCTACGCCATTAAGATTGATAGATGTCGTCAAAAATGAAGCTTTGGATCTTTCTACTGTTAAACATTTAATATTTGATGAGGCTGATAAATTATTTGATAAAACTTTTGTTGAACAAACAGACGATATTTTAAATTCCTGTACTGATCCAAATTTACGTAAGGCAATGTTTTCAGCTACGATTCCATCAAACATTGAAGAAATGGCACAATCTATCATGTTAGATCCAATAAGAGTCATTATTGGTCATAAAGAAGCTGCTAACTCCAATATTGAGCAAAAATTAATATTTTGTGGTAATGAAGAGGGTAAACTTATAGCTATTAAACAATTAGTTCAACAAGGTGAATTTAAACCACCTGTTATTATCTTTTTGGAATCCATTACAAGAGCTAAAGCTTTATACCACGAATTAATGTATGACAATTTGAATGTCGATGTTATCCATGCTGAAAGAACTCAAATTCAAAGAAATACTATTATTGAAAAGTTTAAATCTGGTGAATTATGGTGTTTAATAACAACCGATGTCTTAGCCCGTGGTGTTGATTTCAAAGGTGTCAACTTAGTAATTAATTATGATATACCAAGAACTGCTCAAGCATATGTTCATAGAATTGGTAGAACTGGTAGAGGTGGACGTTCCGGTAAAGCCGTGACCTTCTACACTAAAGAGGATTCTATTGCAATTAAACCTATTGTTAACGTCATGAAACAAAGTGGTTCAGAAGTTTCTGAATGGATGGAGAATATGTCAAAAATTACCAAGAAAGAAAAACAAATGATTAAGAAGGGTAAAGCTCATAAAGAAAGAAAGCAAATTAGTACAGTTCCAAAAATTGAGAAGTTAAAGAAGAAACGGAAGTTAGATATGATTGAAGCTTCTAAGAGAAGGAAGCTAATGGACAAGAAACAATCAGAAATAATAGAAAATGAGGAATGAGATTCCGACTGTGTGCATATTTTATAGGCAGAAATTTATTATTTTAAAATGTAATTAAGAATTGTTTATAATTGAGTTTTATATATCTATTTTTACTTAAATAATAAATCTATATGCTATTGAATAAAATGAGAATATATTTTATTTTATATGTAATCTTTTAGATATATTTACTTGAAGAATATTAATTTGAAATTGACTATATGTTATTTTTTTAATTTGTCAATGTTGAAGAATAAAAGAATATCTAATAAATATCATAGTGGAAGTAATAAATTAAATCAAAAAATTGGATTTTATGTCAACAACAGTTGTTTCATAAAATCCTATTCTCCAATTTTATCTAATGTTTTTGTGAAACATCGGTAGGATATTGTCTGTAGCCAACTAGTTTCCATCTGCCCACTGATTCTCCTAATGCAAAAAATCCAGCCATTTGTATACCTACTGCACCATATTTAATTGCATTATTTTTGGTTAAATAATTTGGTAATTCCATTATAGCATTTGTATTTTTAGATAATTGCAAGGCATTCTTATAAATTTCAGTGTAAACTTGTTTAAATTGATTAATAGTTGGAGGTTGTAAACCTTCCTTTATGTAAATTTGTTTACTTAACTCTGCAGCAACTTTACCATAATAAATTGTTTTAGCAGTCCAAATATTTGTTTTTGTAGCTAATGTAGCTGTTGCAGATTGTAATCTCCCAAGCATATTGAATTTAGCTGCTCTATTGGATATTTTTATTGATTGGTCCTATTTTTTTTAAAAAAAAAATTATAAAGAAAGTTTAATAATTATCTAATATTTGATAAAATCTAATTACTAGCAATTTTTTAAATTTAAACCAGTTACAAGATATTTAAAAAACGTTGGATCTTATTAAACGTCTTGTTAAGTCCAATCAATTTAGCAATAAAGTATTACAACCAATATTAAATTTATCAGTTGTATAGTTATTACATCCTTATGGTTTAGTCTCAATACCTTCGCTTTATTTTCTTTAGATTTCGAATTGTCTGCATGCGCTCGTTCTAAATGACTCTTTTTGTATAGTTCAATTGACCAATAAGAGCTACGTACAGGTACGTTGGGATAGGTAAATATACATTAAGATACATAATCTTTTTGATAAAAGAACAATAGTTTATTGTTAATATGCTAGCCTCTCCTTTTAAAACATGAACAAAAATAATACATTATTATAAATAGATTAAAAATTTATATAAATCTAAATATATGTTATTTAAGAAGTGAAATTTTATCTTTTCAAATGATATTAACAATTTACTATTACACTCTATTGTTTAAACGAATCGATCTTCTGACACCTTCACCTAAGATAATTAATTTATCTTCTTGTTGTAATCTCGACAATGCTTCAGATATATCACTAGTATCTACTCTATCTTGTGATTGTTCGTTTAATTGCTTGATTAAGTTATTAAAAGTCATCGAATCGTTTGAATTTTCAGTCAAAATATTAATGATTTCTCTTCCCAGGTCTTCTTGTAGCTTTCTTTGGATAACAGACTTACCTGTTTGAACTAAATTCATATCAATTTTACCAGTTTTTGGATCAGTTGCATAATCTTTGATAGCACTCTTGATCAACCTAACTGCCTCTTGAACATCTTCAAGTGTAACGGTTTCTGATAATCTCATTTTAGCATGCGCTTCTGATAAACGAATCATACTTTCCAATTGTCTTGTAGTAGCAGTAATACGTTTTTCATCTGATCTGGAATCATCACCCATTTTTCTCATATTGACATAGGCTCTAACTAGTTCAGATTTAGCTTCTTCAGAAATAACTGGATGAATGTTTTGTTTTGCATAATTAATGTAGGATGTTAAAAATTCAACTGGCAATATAGTAGTGTTAGCAACATGTTCTGGTTTATCTTCTAGATATAAACTTGTAATATGTTTAGCCAATTCCCTATCAGCACCTTCACTAACTTTATCCAAAACCAAATAGACTAAATCAAATCTTGATAATAAAGGAGGTGGTAAATCAATGTTTTCTGTAACTGGCAAATTTGGATTGTAGCGAGAACCAATAGGATTTGCACTAGCTAGAATAGATGTTCTAGCATTCAAAGTTGTAATAATACCAGCTTTAGCAATAGAAATAGTTTGTTGTTCCATAACTTCATGCAACACTGATCTTGTTGCATCACTCATCTTATCGAATTCATCAATACAACAAACACCACCATCAGATAAAACTAAGGCACCACTTTCTAAGACTAATTGTTTGGTATCAACATCCCTAGTAATATAAGCAGTTAAACCAACAGCCGAAGAACCTTTACCAGATGTGTAAACACCACGAGGTGCGATTTTGTGAACATATTGTAAAATTTGAGATTTTGCTGTGGATGGATCACCACATAATAGAACATTTATATCACCTCTGTAACGACCACCCTTCTTAAAAGTCTTATTGGCACCACCAAATAATTGCAATAGTATACCCTTCTTGATATCATCTAATTCATAAATACTTGGAGCGATCGAACGACATAAAATTTCATAAACATTATCTTGTTTGGCTAATTCTTTTATTTTCTTTATCTCTTCATCAGATATTTGTCTGACCTCTTGAACTTCATTATTATCCATTTTATTTTGTAATAGTTCTTGCTCGACAGTGGAGGTATCAATACCCATTCTTTTGTCTGAAACTTTTTTAATATGGACAACATCAATATAGGTTTTATATAAAGACTTTAAAGCTCTTTGTCTCTGGTTAACCCTTACTGGAATAGATCTAAATGTACCTGTCACTTCTATTCTATCACCAGCACGACAAGAATCGACTAGTTCATCATAAACACATAAAGAAACAGAATGAGGGGTTTGACCATCAGGAACTGTATCTGGAGTTTCTTGCAGTTTAATAACTTGTTTATCAGCAAAAGAACACCTATTATGAATTAGTGATAAGGAGTTTGCTTCGTTACAATCTATACGTTCACATCTAGCAGGTTCTTGTATAACACCTCTATCAATTTCAACTGCCATTGTATGATCACATACATTACATTTGAAAAATGCAACCTTCATATCAGGTATGACAGCAGTTGCCCTCAATACTAAACCTTTTAAACTTACTAACTTATCAATATCGTTTGGGTTTAATTCACGCATACCTTTTTGAGTTTCAATATTATAAGGTCTAACTTTATAAAATTTGGATTCTATTTCATCTAGATTAAAATCTAAGTTTGAATCTACTACTAAAGATACCATACAATCCTTAATGGTTTGATCCATAATAGAAATAGCTTCTTGAGGATAATTTAGTAACTGATAATATAGTTCTTCTGTTTGCTTAAATGCTAGTAAGTTCCTAACATCTAAATTTAAATTTGTTGTACCTAACTCCCTCATTTCATTTAACTGTTTGACGTAATACAATTCTTCATCACTTGTGGTATTAATAAATGAGTCTTGTTCATCTAATATTTTACGAAATTTGTATTTAAATGACATCAAAAAATTTCTGAAATTTGTTGCACATTCTTGAATACTAATATTTGTACCCCAAATAATTCTCAATGGTTCATTAGCCTCAGAAGAAATACCAGATGATGAAGATGACGCAACACTGTTTGAATGCGAATCGAAATCTACTATTCTTCTTGGAGAAGATAAATCAGAAGCATGAATATCATTTCTTCTCATCATGACACGGTGACCACTACCGCCTAAAGATGATGTAGGATTTTGAGAGGAAACATCACTTCTAAAATCAGAGTAAGGACGAGCAGGTGTAAATTGAGAAGAATTTGTATTAGCATTGGTTCTTCTTTGGGTCCCTAAATTGTCAGAACCTTGTTGATGAATATTTTGGGAAGATGATGGATAGCTAAACGGAGAAGATCCAATATTATCTGCAACATTTCTATTAGATCTATGACCACTATCCCTTCCAAAAGTATCAGTATCTCTTTGAGAAGATGATGAGTTGTAGAATAATGCAGGAGATGATTGTGGAGCAGGTGCTTGACTGCTTCTCACTGGAGAGGATTCATTATTTCTTCCACTTCTATTTGGTGTGTTTTGGCTTCCACCTGGTGTGCTTGGTGGGTTGGACATGGTTTCACCTGATTAATTTATTGTCTAATCTTTAACACAATACTAAATCCACCCTAATCAATCACAACAAAAATTACACAAATACAAATATATATGTATAGATAAAACTAACAATCTAATAATTAAGAGGCTAGTAAATAAATATTAATGTCAAATACTTGTAATCATAACTTTAGTCTTCAGTCAGTAAAAGAAATAAAACAATGATAATATAAATCTTAAATTTCTAACTAAGTATGGAAATCTGTAAAAAGTTTCTATTCAAAACTCGAAAAATGAATAGAAAATTTTTGAATAATTAGATGTCTTACCTTTTTGGGATATGTAATTAACGAACGCGTTTACCTAAAAAGGTAAAAGGCCACCAAATTTTAAAGATCTTGAATGCATTCGGGTAATAAATATTAGATGTTAATTCCTCTGTTGTCACCGTAATTTAAATATATCTTAATTATATTATGAAGATAATTGCCTAGCTATTATTATGTTGTGAGATATCATTTAAATTATGTACGAATGCATATTTCTATCTAATATTAATGATCCTCATTTGTTCTACGTACACAAATTTCGGTAGAAACAAATGAGAAATTTGAACCAAGAAATTATTGAGAGGCTCATTTTTATTATTTGTCAAAAGAAAATTGGTAAAAAGGAAATAGAATTTCAAATAAACACAAAAATAAAACAGTGTGATTCTGTTACTTAGTATCTTCCGATTCTGTCCTTAGCTTTTCCCAAATGCTCATATCTTTAATGCTCCATTTTCTCGGTGTGTCACCTTTACCAGTGCTTCTCACAGCGTATTCTTTTACTGTATTTTTGATTATTTGTTTGTTATAGTTTGGAATATGCTTTTGTACTATTTCTGTGACTGTACCAAGTGAAAATGTGCTATCTTGTAAATTATCAAATAGTTTTAATAAATCCTTCGTTTCTGTGATTAATACTTTTTGTTTCTTCTTGTCAGGTGAACTTCCTGGAGTTAAAGCATCGTTGATATCACCCTCTTCTAATTCAGCAGATGACCTTTTAAAAATACTATTATTTCCATTAGATTCACTGATGGTAGTGTTGCTATTATTATGCATATTCGCTATTATAAAAGGAGTTGACATTGGATCTATTGGATATGTGCTGGGATCTAATAAAAATTCAACAGAAAGTTGATTGAAATAATTTTTATCATCATCAGCAAATGTATCAATATTTTTTGCTAAGTGTACGACTGGTATTAGAGGCCCAATAAACTTTTTTTTCTTTGTTTCATTTTTATCTTCTGAATCTAAAAATTCATCAAATTCACCTTCACTTGCTTCTTCTTCTTCTTCCTCATCGTCATCTTCACCTGATTCTAAATTGTCTACTTCTTCTCCATCTTCACCTTCTTCGTCAACCCATTCTAAATCAGAATCGTAATCATAACTGTAGCCAGTACCTTCTGTTGTAAAAGGATTTTCTGTTGGTATTATGATATCTTTGGAGTAAGTACCCATATATGGCGGTCTAACATTTTCATAAAATTTGATATATTTAGTTGGTACCATGGACAACATTGCTTGTAATTCATCATCATCTTTTTCCTTCGTTGTCATTTGTTGTAATAAATTAACTGCTGTATTTTTAACTCTATAACCTCTTTTCTTTGATCTTCTATCAAACCATTGATTAATATCAGCAGAAATATCATCAATTGAATTATTCAAAAATGAATCGATCTTAGAAATACTTTTTTTCAAATCTTCAGGAGATAATTGTGTATCATTTGATAATTGAACACCTTCAGTAGTATAAAATTTTAAGAAATATTTTTCATAGTCGGTTTTTGATTTAATGGTTGTTGTGGAATCATTAACTTTCTTAAAAAAGTTACCAATTCTTGACTGAGCTCTCTCTTTAGCTTCTTCTTTTGCTTTTTTCTCTTCTTCTTTAGCAATTTTTTCTTCTTCTTTAACTCGTTTCTCTTCATCTCTTTTTCTTTTAACAGCTAAACGCTCTTCTTCTCTTTTCTTCTTCTCTGCCTCTTTCATTAGTCTTACTTCTTCACGCTTACGTTTAACTTCTTCAGATTTTTGCTCTCTTTTCAATTTCTCTTCTTGTAATTTCTTTTCTCTCTCCAATTTTTCCTTTTGTCTTTGTAATTCTTTCTTCTTTTTCTCTTCTTCCTTTAATTTTAATTTGGCTTCTCTTTCAATCTGTAATGCTTCTCTTCTCTGCTTAGCCTTTTCGTCTTTTGATAAATTATTATCATTCTTACCTGTACTAGTTAAATTTTTATCGTCTAAATTCTCTTTTTTATTATTTCTTGAAGAATTTTCTAATCTATTCTTGTCTTCTTGTTTCAGATTTGAATTCATTAGTTTACTATTGTTGACAATATTAACTTCATTTGTAGCTGCAATTAAGCTAACATTTTTCAACACACCTTTGGATACCTTTGAATTTTCTTGCTCAGGTTCAGAATCAGAGTCGGATATATTAAAAGTTTCAACAGTTTTATTATCTATTTTATTGACATCATTAATTGCCTTAATTTCTTCCTTTGAAGATTTAGACATACCTACTTTCTTCTTATCATTTGGAGGGTTTTGGAAGAAAGATAAAATACTTTTTCGTTCAGAATTCTGAGACTCAAAAGCTTCTGATGACATTTTCAATCAATGATTTGAGTATACTGTTATTCACTATTCTTATTTTAACAAAAAACACTATTCTTTTCTCTCTTGTGATATTATTCAAATCACTTTTACAAAACAATTTTGTGCAGCAAATCAATTTTCTATATTATGAATGAATATATTAAGATAAGAAATATTTTAAGTAGTCTCTATTTGAATCTCAAAAAATCATTGCACATTCTATTTCAACTAAATTAAATATTTTTCAATGGCCAATTGAGAAATATTTTATACGTGAATATAATTGTTTTCCAGGGTCTGAGCATAAAATCATTGAATATTCTTTTTTCACGTGAAACAAAACTAAAATTCCTTTTGATTGACGCGTCTGTCTTTTAAACTGCAACCCAAAATGAAATGATTGAAATACAAATGATTCTTTCAGTGACATTAAATAGATGGATATGTTTTTTCATATATATATTCATATATAATTATATTGTGATATTTATTATTTTTTTGTCTATTTAGTTTTTGTGAGTGTGGATATGTTTTGAAGTGTTTTTAATTTGAATGGTAGTCATGTTGCACTTCTAACAAATAATTTTGTAATGAATTATTTCTACTATTTTTCAAAATTCTTTCTTTGCTTCCGATCGAATTACTATTATTTGTCATTTGACTTTTATATTTTTGAGAAGTTTCATAACCAATTGGAATAATTTCGTACATGTCATTTTCTTTCTCGTATTTTTTTTGCTTATTGAATTCAATTGAATTTGATTTATTTCTGTATTTTTGTTTTTTATTAGCTAATTCATCTAATTTGAATAGTATTTGTTGTTGTAAATATCTCATATCAACTTTATTACTCATTGATTTTTTACTTTGTGGAATATCCTCATATGTTTTAACTTCATTCTCAATTTTTTTATTTTTTTTGCTATATTTTAATTCTTTATTTAAAATTGCAACTAATTGTCTTATTAAAAATGTAATCTTGGTTAATATATTATTTAATAACTGATTATCATGTGTTAAATTTCTCTCCGTAAATTTTTCATACAAATTGTTTAAATCATTACATTCTTTTTCAAAAATGAAATTGTTATTAAGAATTAAAATCAAATTTTCAATAAATGGTAAAACATTATTTTTGAATAAAAGATGGTCTTTATTTATTTCAATCATTGCAGTTGTTGCTAATGATGTTTCGGTTTTCACAGAGTTCGATCTTTTATATTTTGATGGTGAACAAGATAACAATGATAATAATTCATAATCAGTATTAGAATTTTTTTCAATTTCATTCTCAGTTTCATTCTCAATTTCATTCTCAATTTCATTCTCAATTTTGTCCTCAAGTTTTTTCTTACTCTCTTTATCTAAGTTATTTGAAATAACACTTATTTGATATTGATCATCTACTATTTTACTTTCATTTTTACGTAATTTTAATAATTCCTCATCTTTTTCTTTAATTAATAAATTTAAATAATAATTTTGATTAATTAGATTTTTAAATTGTTGAGATAAATTTTTATTAGTATTTAAGTTTCCATCATTCAGTTTTAAATGATTTAATGAATTATTAAGTTTCTCGATATTCATATTTTCCATGTCGTCTAATATATTATTATATTTTACTAGTTCCTTTTTGACTTTGAAAATTGGGATACTTTTATTAAATGGTACTGATTTTATAATTTTTATATGTATTTTTATAAATATTGAATATTATAATGATATTAATTTTGATTTGAAAAGATTTTATGAATTTTAACATTCATAATCTTTTGTGACACTTCTCATATAATTTCTATGTAATTAAAAAGTTCATGCTTAATTTTAAAACATAGTTAACTATGTATCACTATCCACGAAACGTTTACATATATATTTATAGAGCATGCTAACTGGATGAAACAACTGAAATTAGGATATAAATTACTGGATATATATTTATAGTATCAGTATATTATTATGAGAAGTATAGTTAGATCTGCTATAACTAAGAGCTTATACTGTAATCGTGCAGATATAATTCGAGAAAAGTATAAATATAATTTCTAAAAAATACTAAAAAAATAAAATGAGTAAAGCTAGATGTACTTTTAAAGATTGTAACTGTTTAATAATATCAATTGATAATGATAAAACAACTACTATATCCAATGAAATTTATGATACATTTAAATTGATGCAACAGAAAGAAGATAATGGTCATATAAATAAATTCATGCTTGTAAATGATGTTTGGGATTTTGATAATATTGGTGTCTCAAAAGATATACCTGATACAAACCTTGGAGAAAATGAAATAGAGATTGATATAAATAATGAAAAATGGCTAATCACTAAATGTTTAAAATATCTAATTTGTGCAGATTGTGATAAAGGGCCGATTGGTATTGTCTGTGAAATCAAAAATAATGATTCAATTACAAAAACTATTAATTTGTTAAGTTTGAATAGCGTAACCCATGCATAGTTTTAATTACACATGACATACATAATTAGAATACTAATAATCAATGTATTTATATAAGATAGCATGTTTAATGAAAATATACAGTTAAAGCATTGTGATTACAGTTTGTTTACGTTATACATAAATAAGTATGTATGCAAACTGTCTTTTAAATTTACACATTCTTGAATCACTAGACCATGATATCATTTTATACGGTATGGTATCACCCCCATCTTGCGGAAAAAATTAGAATATGAAAGAAAAAAAATTTTCAAGAGCTTTTCACATAATTAATTTTGAATTAGTACTGTTGAATTGAATTAATTACTAATGAAAAATTCGATGAGCTAATGAAATTTTTAACAAAACTTTGTATAATAATTAGAAATGATTCTAAATTCAAAATAAAAATATTAAATATATTTTGTTTGTTTAATACTTATTGAATTATACTCCTATACTTTTTTGTATTTAAATAGAAGCGAATTAAAAGTTTGTAAATCTTCATTTAAATTGTTGATACTCGAACTATTAGAATTGGAAATATATTGTCAGGAACAGATAACTACATTTTTTAACTAATTTAACTATGGCTACTAGAACTCAATTTGAAAATTCTAATGAAATTGGTGTATTTTCCAAATTAACTAATACTTATTGTTTAGTCGCTTTAGGTGGTTCTGAAAATTTCTACTCTGCTTTTGAAGCTGAATTAGGTGATTCTATCCCTATTGCCCATACTACAATTGCTGGTACTCGTATTATTGGTAGAATGACAGCTGGTAACCGTAGAGGTTTATTAGTTCCAACTCAAACAACTGACCAAGAATTACAACATTTAAGAAACAGTTTGCCAGATTCTGTTAAGATTCAAAGAGTAGAAGAAAGATTATCCGCTTTAGGTAACGTTATCTGTTGTAATGATTATGTTGCTCTAGTGCATCCAGATATTGATAGAGAAACTGAAGAATTAATAAGTGATGTTTTAGGTGTTGAAGTGTTTAGACAAACTATTTCCGGTAATATCTTAGTCGGTTCTTACTGTGCACTAAGTAACCAAGGTGGTTTGGTTCATCCACAAACTTCTATTCAAGATCAAGAAGAATTATCATCTTTATTACAAGTTCCATTAGTTGCTGGTACTGTCAACCGTGGTAGTGCCGTCGTTGGTGCCGGTATGGTTGTTAACGATTATTTAGCTGTCACTGGTTTAGATACTACTGCTCCAGAATTAAGTGTTATCGAAAGTATCTTCCGTCTACAAGATGCTAACCCTGAATCTATCTCCGGTAACTTACGTGATACTTTAATTGAAACTTACTCTTAAGTTAAAATGAAAAAAAGAAAATTAAACTTAAATAAAAATTATATTAATTCCACACATTTTATTGTATCATTTACAAATTCAGGCCATAATATTTGGGGTATAACTAAGCATCATTAATATATATGTATTTATAGATAGAAAGATGTATATATGTATATATCAGATTTTTGTTTATATATTTAATAGAATAATATCAACAAAATAGGAAATTGATAAGTTTAAGTGCACTTCTAATTGAATTGGAGAAACGGAGTTAATATGTTGTTACTGTTATAGTTTTTTGATGTTAGGCTTAGAAGGAAAAAAACTTAAACTGAGTTTAATATTTTTTTTTGAAATTGTTCAAGTAATATTTTAACTTTTCTTTCTAAAAATAAAGTTTTTAAATGAATTGTATAGAAAGAGAACAAAACATTATTTGCTCAATTAACATATCAAAGTTTCGCTATACTCTTACCATTTTGAAAATAAATGTTTTCATATCCTTTACGTATTATTCTATCAAATTAGATAACTGACGACACTCACAATGTTAAACAGCTTCTGAAGAATTTATTTTGGGGCCCTATCAATAATTCTTTATGTTTAAAAAAAAAGTCCAATACACGTTATATCCAGCCTTGTAGCAAAACGGTATTGAAAAACGTTACTCTGGAACCTGTTTCAAATTCCGATTCTGGTACATTATATGATATCAATGAGTGTTACGTCACTAATTATGACTATCCAAATAATATTGATAATTTTTTTGATATCAAAGACATTTTCTCAATACCAGAGTACAATAGTTCATTTTCTCAAATGGACTTTAACCAGAAATCAGTACAAGCTGATTGGCAGTGTAGGTATGGATGTAATTTACTTGAGGAATAAAATACTGAAAATTATTCTTTTATAATTTATATGACGGGGCAATAGAGTGAACGATTTCAAGCACTAACGATGAGAACATATACCAAGAGTCACAAATGGGATTGAAATTTATCCAAGCAAATAATAATGTATATAGTATTTTTTCTTCCAAATCAAATCCCGTTCAACGTTTGAGATAAAAAATGACATTTGACTAGTAGTAGATTAAACAGTAATTAGTGTGGCCCTAGGTATAACAGACCAAATATAAAGTAGCAAGCTGCTATTTTATATTTGCTATACTGTTGTGTGATTTACTTACTTCAAAAAGGTAAAACCGATATTTTTAGTTTGCTTTATAATAAATCAATAAATATCATTTACGACTAATAATATCGACTTACTTTAGTTTTTTAAACAACCGCTGATCTCATAATTACCCCAAACCTCTAAATTCCATTCCAGGATAAATTAATGTTTTAACTCAAATAGTGATACAAAATTAACTAATACCTTCAGATGTATTAAACTTGCAGTTCACTTTATACATCTTTCTTTTTTTATACAGCATACGCTCCCATGTCCATTAATTGGCTGGAAGCAATTATTGAAAGTTGGAGACGATGGTAGAAGTTGATTCGGCTTTGAAAACAGTAGTGTTTGATTTAATATTTAATTTATGGTTCTTATTAGAGGCTATAGTATTATAGTATAAATCCTTGTTCCTCTTTATGTAAATTATATAAAATATATTAATATACAAAATTTAGAATTTATTTGTTCTGATTGATTGATAAGAATGCTTGCTATTTGTACTTTTTCGAAATACGTCTATTATATTGAAAGCTATCGTTTTTAATGAACAAGGCCTCTATCAAAAAGCTTCTAGAATGTTTTTAAAGTAATATGCATAATTAAATAATAATTAGTTGGATTTGTATCTCAATGATCTAATGGCTTCTTAGCTCTATAACTTTCTAACAAATGCTTAATTGAATTTTTATACTATTAAAATAATGATTTTTTAAATTCTAGAACTCTCTAAGAAAATTCAGATTTGTAAATCTCATGTTAGAATAACTTACAAAAATTGTGAGATTTATAATATTTGCAACACTAACCTGATAATTTAATGCATATTTAACTAGATTCTAATATATATTGGGAGTTTGGCCGAGTGGTCTAAGGCGTCAGATTTAGGTTTATTCCGTGAATTTCACGGTTTGCTTAAACATTCTGATATCTTCGGATGCAAGGGTTCGAACCCCTTAGCTCTCACAAAATTTTTTTTATTTTTTTTCAGACATATAATAAAATCATAAGTTTGCCATCGATTCATTTTAGAATTTCAGATTATAAGTAATCCAAGATTGACATGGATATATGAGAATATATTTCTATATATTTTTAATATCTCTTACCATTGTTTTTATAAAATAGAGCAATTTGTTTCTTCTCGTTTAATAACAATTTGAATACCTTTAAAATAATAAATATCAAAGTTAAATGAAACAAAGAATCAGTGCGTTAGATCTTCAACTATTAGGTGTTGAACTAAGGAATGCTATTGAACACCATAGATTGACTAATATTTACAATATTTCTGATTCGAGCAGACAATTCTTATTGAAATTTAATAAGACTGATGATAAATGTAGTGTTGTGATTGACTGCGGTTTGCGTATTCATACTACCACTTTCAATAGACCCATTCCACCTGCTCCATCTGGTTTTGTAGTAAAATTGAGAAAGCATTTGAAGTCAAAAAGATTAACAGCATTAAGACAAGTAAAGAATGATAGAATTTTAGTTTTACAATTTGCTGATGGTCAATACTATTTGGTTCTAGAATTTTTTAGCTCTGGTAATGTTATTTTATTAGATGAAAATAAAAAAATTTTATCATTACAAAGAGTTGTTCATGAACATGAAAATAGAGTCGGTGAAATTTATACCATGTTTGATGATGATTTATTTATTGGTGATTCTGATTCTTCATTTATAGAAATAAGAGAATACGATGAGGAAATTATAAACGAATGGATTGATGAAGTTAAGAATAAATTTTCAACTGAAACAAAGGTTGTTCCAAAATCAGATTCTGGTAAAAAGAAGAAATTAAGAATTCCATCAATTCACAAATTGTTATTGTCTAAAGTTCCTCATTTATCTTCTGATTTAATTTCAAAAAATTTGAAGAAGCATGATGTTGATCCATCTTTGTCTAGTTTAGATTTTGAGAATAGGGTGGAATTTTTAAGAGATTTACTTACTGAAACGGAAGAGGAATATATTAATTTAGTGAAAAATAAATCATCTGTTGGATATATTTTGGCTAAAAAGAATCCAAATTATATCAAAGAAAAAGATCCAAAAGACACAGAATTCTTATATGAAACATTTCACCCATTTTACCCATATGTGAATGGAAGTGAAATTGAATCTTCAAAAGTCATTGAAGTTGAAGGACCTTATAATAATACGCTTGATACTTTTTTCTCAACTATTGAATCATCGAAATACGCATTGCGGATTCAAAATCAAGAATTACTTGCTAAAAAAAAGATAGATGATGCACGCAACGAAAATTTGGTTAAAATTAACTCTTTGGTTGATATCCAAACAATGAATGAACAGAAAGGTAATCTAATCATTCAAAATGCAGATCTTGTTGAAGAAATTAAGGAAGCAGTACAAAATTTAATCGATCAACAAATGGATTGGAATGCGATCGAGAACATCATCAGAAATGAGCAAAAGAAAAATAATAAAATTGCAAAGTACATTATACTCCCTTTGAACTTAAAAGAAAATAAAATTAATATTATTTTGCCAGAAGAAGAATCCAATGATTCTAGCGATTCTAGCGGTAGCGATTCGGAGTATTCAAGTAATGGCTCGGATTCTGAAGATACTGATATATCAGATAGTGACATAAGTGATGATGAAATAGATGAGAAAAAACAGAGAAGAGCTTTAAATAAGAGAATTAGTCAACATAAAATGATTGGAACTAAAATAGTCATTGATTTGAATTTGTCTGCATACGCTAATGCGTCAGAATATTTTAACATAAAAAAAACAAGTGCTGAAAAGCAAAAAAAGGTCGAAAAGAATGCAGAAAAGGCATTGAAGAATATCGAAGAAAGAGTAAAAGCACAATTGAATAAAAAATTGAAAGAATCTCATAATGTTTTAAAAAAACTACGTACTCCTTATTTCTTTGAAAGATTTGGATGGTTTATTTCAACTGAAGGGTTTTTAGTACTTTTAGGTAAAAGTCCAATTGATACAGATCAAATATTTAGTAAATACATAGAAGATGATGATATTTACATGTCTAACAGCTTTGGAACCCAGGTGTGGATAAAAAATCCAGATAAAACTGAAATACCACCAAACACTTTGATGCAAGCTGGTGTTCTTTGTATGTCTGCAAGTGAAGCATGGTCAAAGAAAATTTCATCATCTCCGTGGTGGTGTTTAGCAAGAAATATTTCTAAATTTTCAGTTGATGATAAGACTGTTTTAGAAGCTGGATTATTTAGAATTAAAAATGATAAAGAACAAAATTTCTTGCCACCTGCTCAATTAGTGATGGGTTTTGCTTTATTGTGGAAAGTTAAAACTGATAATGATGAAAGCGACTTTATTAAAACATTTGCAGATGATAGATCTGAAGAGTCTAATAAAGAAAAAATGGAATTTATAGACGAGGAAGAGCAAGAAAATGATATTGCCAATAACTTCTCTGGCGAAGAAGAAAATACAGATTTAGAATCGTTCAACGATATGGTAGATTTATCGAAAGAAATACATGATATGAAAATTGAGAATGTTGCAAATCTTAAATTTCAAAAGATCTTTGATGATGATAATGACAATGAATTTGATGCGTCTAAGACAGTTGCTACTGTAATGACAAACATGTCTAAAAATGTCCGTGGGAAGAAAGGTAAATTAAAGAAAATGCAAAAGAAATACTCCGATCAAGATGAAGATGAAAGGTTGTTGAGACTACAAGTATTAGGTACTCTAAAAGGTTTAGAAAAACAACAAGCGAAGGAAAAAGAAGAAATAACAAAACAGGAAGAGAGAGAAATGAAAAAGCAAAGACGTGAAAGGCAAAAGCAACAGCAAGCGTTAAGCTTTTCAAAAGAAGAAAAAGTTCAAATTAATTTTACCAAATTAAAAACTGAATTGAAACCAAACTTGGATGCAGGAGACGAAATTGTTGATGTGGTACCGGTTTTTGCACCATGGTCCGCTTTACTAAAATATAAATATAAAATCAAAGTTCAACCAGGATCAGGTAAAAAAACTAAAACTATCAATGATATATTACATCATTTCTTAGGTAGGAAAACTGACCCTAATAGAACAGATAGAGAGTTAGATTGGGACAATGAGCATGAAATTATCAAAACATTAAAAGCACAAGATTTAGTTTTGGCGGTTTATGTTGATAAATTAAAAATTTCCATTCCAGGACAAAATTCCAATGATAAATCTAAAAACTTTAAGAAATCTGGATCAGGTAAAAAAGAAACTAAATCCAAAAATAAAAAAAAGTAAAACAACAATATCATACTTAATTGATATTCAAAAGCTTAAAAAGATGAATTTTAATTAGTACTTTAATTTTTTAATAATTTTATTTCTAGTTGCATTTGTTAGTTATTATTATATAATTATGATTTCTTAAAAAATAAAATAATTTAAGAAATGCTTTCTCTTTATAAGATATATATAAATTTATATTAATTTATTTATCGATATATGCTTTTCATCCTAATTGAAATATTTTTTATTATTTAAAAAATATTGAAAAACAGATATCTTACTATTATCATCGTCATTTTTTATAATTGTTTACAATTATATACCTTGTTGTAATCTTTCTTGTAATTTACTCTTAGCAAACCCCCATGCACTCATTAAACCCTTATCTAGATCTAAGTGCATTTGTTGGTCATTGGATGGTGGAGCAGTTACTCTGGAAGCAATACTTGCTGGATCAGTTTCTAGAACGATACCATTATCGAATGTTTCATCAATTGCTAATAAAACCATATCGTAATGCTCTTGTAAATTCTTTTTATCTATAGCAGAATCGGTAATCAAATCAATTGAATCCTTGAAAGCAGTGAAAGCTTGTTGTAAAATAATTTCATTTTCTTCTAATGGACCAACTAAACATAAGGCAACATCTAAATATTCTTTATATAAAACAACGTTGTCTTCAAATATTAAAATTTCTGATTCTTGTTTGTGAATTTTTTTAAGTAATCTTTGTTCAAATTCCTTTTCTAATTTAACTGATGGAAATAAAGTAGATGTTGGAATATGAGGTGGAGCATAATATTTAGCAAATACTCTTTCACCTTTATTATCTAAAATTAAAACAGCTTTCACGGAATATAATGATAAAGTATCAGACATTTTCTTTTTTTTATTCTTATTTATTTTGTAGATATTAGACTAAACTGTATTTCTAATATTGATTTTAACCGGTATAAATTATGCAATGTTTTTTCCTTTCAATCAATCAATTAATAGAGTAAAATTGGCTTCTGAAAATAATTCTTCAAACTATTTTGTTTTGAGTATTATTAAAAAAAAACAAATTTGAATTTAAAATCAGTTATCGATGTTTAAACGAGCACAAATTAATATAAAACGATAAACCTAAATTATTTTAATTAGACCCAAAAATAGATTAAAAAATAGCAATACTTTAGTTGAATAAGTCAAATATAACTTGATATTTTCCTCTGAAATATAGTTATTGAATATTTTTAAATATAAACACTTGTAATAATAAAATTAATTCTATCTTATATTCAAATAAAAGGTTAAACTATTAATATTTATAAAGATTGTTCAGGTAGACGTGGTTGGTTTCATTAAAATTAAATTTCACTTCCAATTTCAAAATTTCAAAAAGGTAATAAAAAAAAATTGGAAATTTATGAAAGATATGAAGGCGGGTAAATTTTGTTGCTCTTTATAATTAAATGAAAATGAAAATGCAAAATATTAATATTTCAATACAAGCACTGATAAATAATAAATTATAATATTATAAAATTAAGTATTATTTTAAGTATTTTACAAAAAGGTTGAAACTGCATATTATTAATTGGAAATCAAATTAGTATTCTTTAGATACGGCGGTCGAAAATATATAAAAACCAAAAATAGTAGAAGGAAAACATAATAATATTAGAAAGTACATTGATTGGAATGACATCTACAAATGAATTTTACTATTACCTTCTGAGGGTATCCATGTTACAGTTATTAAAAGTTCAAGGTTTTGATAGATCAAAACCTAGTACGGTAAATGCTTTAACAGATTTATACGTTAAATTTTTAGAATTATTATTAAATGAAATTACAAAGCTTTCGAGATCCAGACAAGATGTCGACGATACAATTGCATTACAAGATATCACTCAAGCTTTTCAGAATTTGGGTATAATAAAACCCGTTGATATCTTAGACATATATGATGAAAATTCAGAATTACCAAGTGATTCAGGTTTAGAAAAATTTAAAGAATGGTGGGTAAATAGCAATTTAAGACAAGAAGAATGTTTAATTTCATTACCGACTACTGATTTATTAAACATGAAGACGCATATGCATATTTCGACTACTAATAACGATAAATTGAGTAATATCGATAACCTAGGAGACGGTAAACCATTAGATCAACAAAATTCTGCAGTACCAGATTATTTGAATCAAATACAAAATAAAGATAATACCACAAATAAAACTACGGATGAACAAAATGAACTATTAGAAGATATGGTTAACAATGGTGATTTTGATAATTGGATTAGGTTTGTTATAATAAAACAAAGATTAAATTTATCAAAAAAATTATCAAAAAATAAAGTCAATAGTGTTGAAAAATTACCTGTTATTCCAGGTTTGAAAAATTCTATATTAGAATCACAACTTTATAATGGGTTTAAAAATGAAAATCAAGTTCAAATTTCCCAATCTGATTATCTACCAAGCTCACAAAATATTGATGAATTAGAGGATGTACCTCAATATATAGAGAAATGTTACAAACTTTTAAATAAGTTACCTATAATGAAACAAGAATTAAAATTGGATAATATATCTTTATCATTTGAAACAGCAAATAACGTACAAGATGAAGATTTATTAATGGCAAACGCTGAGGAACTTGGTAGCAGTTTAGAAGAGAATTCCCAAACCAAAGAAGGATTGATTAGATTTGATGAACAAAGAGAATTAGAAAATGAAACTTATGAAGATAAAGAAGAGCTAAACACAGGAAGTTTTGCTTTAGGTTCTCAATATCAATCAGATTATAAAGAAATTGATGATATGGATAACGATTTTCAAAGTGAACCTATAAATTTTAATACAAATGAATTTGACAAATTCTAGTTTCAAATTCACCAATGGGTAGAATTCTGTCAATTTTTTAACTCGTGCATGATACTATAAACAAGTATATACTTCAATTTTTAGCATTTATAATTTTTTAAATTAATAATATACATATCATTATTCAAATTACAGTAATTATTTACAATATTTAAATAAACAGCTCTCTCTCTCTCTCTCTCTCTCTCTCTCTCTCTCTCTCTCTCTCTCTACAGTCTTCTTCGGGATTTAAATTTCTGGTTTTTCTTAAAATTACCTTTACCAATTCTATTTCTTGAATCATTCTTTTTTGTTTGCTTTGGCAATTCATCGAAGTCGTCATCATTATCGTTATCTTTATTTTTCTTGAATTTTAATTTGTTCTTTTGACCTCTAATTGGACCATTCTTTACTGCATCTAAGTAAGCATTGATACCACTAGTAACAGATTTTAATGGATCATCTTCATCGATGGTTGTAGATGCACCGGATTTAACAATTAGTTTACCTTCTTCGTCGAAATTGAATGTATCATCTTCTCTGACTCTTCTATGTTGTTCTTTATTATTCTTCCTTACCTTGGTAGTAGAAATATGAGCTAAGGTTTGCGAATCTAATAAATCTAATGGGTTTTCACCTTCAATAATGAATCTATTGGCAGCTTTTTTGTTATTACCTTTAGTATTTTTATCTTCTTCATCATCATCATCAGATGATTCGTAAACGACTTCATCGAATGCTGACATAAATCTGGAACCTTTAGCTGACTTATCGGTTGATTTTTCATCAACTTCTTCAGTATCTTTCTTCTTATTTCTATTACGAGTTTTTCTAATATTTGACAATAGTCTTCTATCTTCTTCTGGGAATGCCTGCTCCAATAATTCATAACCAAACCTTCTGATCATTCTCTCAATAATGTTTTTAACCTTAGATTTAAAATGACCAGTATGTTCATTTGACCAACGTAGTAATTTTGGAAGTAAATCAGGAACCTTAGCTTGCATTAATTCAACTGGCAAGCCTAAGATACAAACTTTGACAAAACCAATGGCACTTTTAACAATTTCTCTTGAGTTTGATGTTAAATACAATTCGATGGTGTCATAAATTTCAAGTAATAAAGATGTGTCCAATTCATCTTTGAATTCAAAAACAATACATGCATAAGCAGTGATAGTGGCACTTACCATGTGTTGAGATTCACCAATTAAACCAGCAGAAATAATCTTAAAAAATTCAGAAATTGATGATGGTTGATCTGGGGTTGTTTCATCATAACCAGGTATTTTAGATAATGATATGATGCTATTAGGTTCATTCATTTTCTTTCCCATTTCTATTAATGTTTCGAATGCAATTTCTCTTGATTTTTCATTAACGTCCTTGGTTGCTAGAATTACTTCAGAAACTACTCTAACGATAAAATCCATTTGATTAGCTGGAAGCATATTAACAATAGTTTTAATGGCAGATAGTCTAACTGATTTTGTTGAAGTTTGAGTGCTGCCAGCAGTTTCAAGAATAACCTTAGTAATATCAGAAATATATCCGGACAATGCTTCAACACCTGAATCTAATTCAGATAATCTCGTAACAATTCTATAAGCTCTCTTTTGTGTTAAAGAATCTTTGGAATTAACAGTAATGCTAAAAATGGAAAACAATGCTCCATATGATGATTGTGGGACATACTTTGTCATACATACTACTAAATCTAATAATGTGGCCGATAATTGGGGTTTGCCTTTTGCTGAAGTTTCAGATTCTTCTTTCATTGCATTGCTTAACAAACCACAAACTTTATTGAATGTCGATTGTAAATCTTCTTCATTGGTAATTTTGACGAAGGATTCGATGGTGTCTAGAATATAACCTCTTGCGTTTGGCGCAGTTTGAGTGTAAACATTGAAAAGGACAGATAAAATGTTTGGAGACATCTTGGATAAGTATGAAATATTATCTTTCGCATTTTGAATTGGAAAGTAGTTGTTTAATAGGATGTCATCGGTTAAAGCTCCGTCAGCATAAGCTGCGTTGCTATCAACTAACATCTTGAAAGAGTGACAAATAACAGTTCTTAATTCAACTTTACTATATAAAATAGAAGACAACTCTGAAGCAAATGAATCGGTGAAGGATTTTTGTAAATCTGTTGGCAATTCACAAAAGTGAGGTAATGTGGACCATAATTGATCAATGACAGTTTCAAAAACTTTTAATTGAACAGATTCAGGGGATAATGATTGGGTTTTATTTTCAAAATATTGAATTAAAGGTGAAATTTGCTTGATGAAAGTCTCTAATCTTGCATTTCTGGTGTAATCCCTTAAAATAGGTAATAACCAGGCTCTACCAGGTTGCTCATCGGTTGGATTTTCCAAATTTAGTGGTAAGTAAGTTAAAACAACATCAGGACCCATACCTGAAATAGCAGAACCAATCACTTTTTCAACTTCATTTCTATATTCCATGTAACTATTTTCGTCTATTCTCCATTTGTCGACAATTATTAATAATTTAATGAATGCTGGGTTAGCTCTGTGTCTTAACTTAGTGAAAATTACAGATAAAACATTCAAAATGTCTTTAGCACAATGAGTATATTTGATAGATAAAAATTCAGTCATCAAGTTAGAAATTTGTTCTAAAACATTGTCTACAGCATCAATAGTTTCGTCATCATTGGAAGGTTGTTCTAATAATAATTCATCTTTTATACAGTTAGATACGACAGCAATAAGACATTGTGAAGCACTGGTATAGATTTCTTCAGATTCACGAGCTAAGTATGTAGACATAATCTTAAAAATTTCTGGAATTTTTTGCAAAGCCTTTAATGGCTGATGAACAGCATAAGATGATAAACCTTTTACTACCACAGCAATCCAAGCACCAGTTAGATTGGTGTCATTGTTAGAAGGTTTTAATGAATAAATAATATTCAATACATTTAGGAACTTATTGTCTTCTAAACCAGAAGTAAAAGTCAAATTGGATAATGAGTTGAATAAACTTTCAAAACATTCAAAAGCAGCACTAACTAAAAATTGATCAGAGCTTTTGGTAACTTCCAATAATAAGTCACATAATGGTTCAATTTGAGTAGAAGGCCATTGGTTACTGGAAATTACTTTACTTGTGAATCTGATGTTATGAATGATTTTAGCATTTAAATCATTTGGCCCAGTTTGATTTCTTAATTTTTTGTTTGAAATAGTAGATAATTCATTTATAACAGATGATAAAGATTTAATGCAAAATGATGCAATGAAGACAGATGCAACATGCTCAGCAGTTGGAGCGGGTGGAGGATTGGATAAAATATTGAATACAGCTTCGGATGCCCTCTTTCTAATTTTTGGTCTTTGATCTAAAGATAATTCTAATAGACCTTGCAGACCTCTTTTTGGGGTAACTGTTAATGATTGTGTATCGTTCCAACTTTGTGTACCTTGGGCTATTAATAATGATTCCAAACAACCAGTAGCAGATTTTACCAAACTAGCAGTAGCATTTTCGTCAGTAATGCCTGGAGCAATTTTAGTTAAAATTTCAGCAAATTTTGATTCCAATAATTGTTTTGGAGCATAGTGAAAAATAATATCCAACAAATAAGTAGCAGAAGTGGCTAGACTGATATCTCTAATTTCTTGAGTGTTTGGATCTATAGCTTGATCTAATAAAGACATTAAAGAAACCATGTAATTAACAATATTTTTTGAAGTGTCATTACTATCTAAATCTTTAATATTTTCTTCTACTGCAGATAAAATAATGGCAATATGTTTTTGATTATCTAATTTCGAGTTTATCTGTAATCTAATTTTAGCAAGTCTATCTTCAAGCTCAAGATAATGAGCGATTTTATCAGCATCCATTTTTCTATAGAATTGAATATTTAGTTTTCTAGAATTTGGATTACTAAACTTGTTTTGATAGCTTCAATGTTTGTTTCAACTTTCAGGAAGGCTAATTACAAAATATTTTATTTAGATATTAGCAAATAGTTTAAATAACTTTGATCATTACCAAGATCAATTAATTTAGATTTTAAATTCTATGCGTTTGGTTAAGATGAGATGAGATGAGATGAGATGAGATGAGATGAGATGAGCTGCTGAAAATTTTTTATTTTGAAAAAATATTAATACGGGTAAACAAATATCCCAAAGAAAATTACGCTATTTATTGAAAAAAAGAAACGCCGAACAGTTCATTAAGTACATGGAGTAATAGAACGGTAACAGGTAGCTTCACCTTTCAGTGATCCGTATATATATATATAAATATATATACAAATGTAAATTAATAAGTGACAATATCAAAAATATAAAATCAATAAACTGACATAAATTGTATTTAGTTATAGTAGAAAAAAGCTTTGTAAAATAAAAGATCAAATAATTATCTAAAACGATGAATTGAAATCTATCAGTCTTTCAATAAATTCATAGGTAAACATATACTAATTGAAGTTAAATTTTTTTCTGGTAAATGGACTTTTTATGTATTTAAACATCTACAAATACTTACGACTAGTTATATTGATCCTACTCAATTCTAAACAATCAGTTAAAAGGTATTGCTTTGGAATTGAGGCACCATTAAAATTATCACTTAGTACGTCATTTTCTGAAATGGTCCAAGTAACCAATTTCCAAAAACTCTAAATCGTAACTTTCTTTTTTTGCCAGTACTACACAGTAATAATAATAATAAGAATAATGGGATAAAACTTGAAATTCTGAATTGTCGATATTATATATTTATATTCCTTTATATTTATGTATTCCAAATAGCAAGAATATATTAAAGGAAAGGCAAATAAAAATATTGATCTGTAAAAATATATAGCTAAAAATTGCAGATACAATGACTTGTGGGTTGGTGAGGATTAGATTAGCTAGGTTTGGTAGAACTAATTCACCAGTATACAACATAGTGGTAATTAACGCTAAAAAGGCGAGAGATGCAAAACCGATTGAAGTAATTGGTACATATAATCCAATTCCAAGTAAACCAAATAAAAAATTACAGTCAAAAAATAACTTATCTTTACAAATTAAAAATGTTGAACTTGATTTTGATCGAGCAAAATATTGGATTGGTGTAGGTGCACAACCTAGTGATATTGTAACTAAATTATTTATCAAATCGGATATATTAGATAAAGAATGGACAAGAAGAATAATTCCAGAAAGAAAGGTGGTTGTGCCAAAGAGAGAAGTTATGGAATAATGATGACAATTAGAAAATATTCATAATCTACATAAAATTAATGCTTTCGAATTAATATTGGAAAAAATAATTAAGAACAAGGAAAAAATTCCATTCATACATTCATTTCATCTTGTATATACATAATAAATATTTTTCAAATTAAATAAAGGAAATGATTTATTGAAGGTAAAAAAATAATATAAAAATATAATAGTTAATAAAAAAATAGCAATTAATCTATTATTTAAATATTTCTCTATAAGATTTTTGTTACGTAAAATTATATTTAAGGTTACAATTATTATTTACTATAATATGCTCTTTAAACACTTTGGAGTTTATATTTATAAGTTTTGGTATTTAATTTTATTTTATTTTCTTCTTGAATTTATTTCTCAATTATGATCTTTGTTGATTTTGAAATAATATACTATTCGATGCAGTTCTTGAAAGAGATTGTGGATGGTTGAAAATTTGAGAAGAATTACTTCTCGATCTACTCAATTGAGCCAAGTTCTGTGTCATTCCACTTACAGGAGTTAATGGACCTCTAGATAATGGATTTGGAAAATTACTTTGAATGGCATCTTGTGAATTTATTGTTGGTTTTGTAAAATAATCAAATGCAGCCGGTTGTAACATTCCTGATACATTTTGTATGTTGCTATTATTATTATTATTATTATTATTTGATGATGATGATGTTGATGACGATGCTGTTGTGGGAGCTGTTGATGATAAATTTGTAAAATTATTCGAATAATTTTTAATTAATTCATTAAAATTAGTTTGTAAATTTGATGGTATTCCAGAACATAAAGATGTAACAGAATTTGCTCTTGAATTTACAAATTCGTTTCTTATTTCCTGTTGTAATCTAAATCTTATAATTGTTAATAACCAATTATTTTTATCAATACCAATTTCAATATTTTTTTTTTTGCTTTCATCTACAGAAATTTTAGCGACTTTATTCAAAACACCAGACGGTGGATTTGAATAATCAAATGGGGTAATTAATGGATCACTTGCAATATTTGAATAAATCTCCAACAATAATTTAACGAAGTCTACGTTAAAATTATTTGCAGAATTCATAATGAATTGTTGTTTTGATTTTTCTTTTGCGTTAGCGTTGATATTATTATTAGCATTGTTGATTGGATAATCTGATACAGTACTTGCTAAAGAAACGTTACTATTTTGATTTTGATTCAATTTATACATGTTTATTGAATTTATTGGTGCGTTGACTGGCGTGCCTATTGGTGTCACCACCGATGAAAAATTATCATTATATTGATTCATTTGAAAATTTGGTTGGCTAAAAAAATTCAATGGTGTTTTTAAATCATTATAACTGATATCAATCTCCATTTCTGTATCAATTTCCATTTCTGTGTCAATATGTGGATTAAATTTTAAATCATTTTGATTCGAGTAAATATTTTTGTTTGTTGTATCAATAGATAAATTTAAAACTTTACCTTTTGGTTTCAATGGAATTGGGTTTTGCATAAATGAATGTGTATAGCAGTATTTAATATTGAGATCAATTTTCAATATATTTTGAATTGATTTGTTTTTATCTTGTGTTGTTACTTTTGTGTAAATGTGTAATTAATTTTCTTGATTTCTTTATATATATATATATATATATATAATTTCAATAGTGTTATATTCTTAAAATAGTAATAAAAATAGAACAATTTTCTAAACAGGGATTAAAAAATTGAAGTATATATCATACATGCTTCAATAAGGATAATTGTAACAAACGTCAGCAGAATGCATTTCAACAAAACGCGGAAAACGAATTTATTTCTATTAATTTAAAAAAGCTCTGTTCGTTTGCTTCTTTTATCTTTTTTTTCAACATTTAAAATTGAATCTTACACTCAAAACCTCAAGAAACAACGCTAGAGAGCACGATCAATTACAACAGAGTGATTTAATTGTGGTTTTTTACACGCGAAAAACGTTCATTTTACGTGTAAAATATCATTAAAGAATACAACTGTAGTAGAAACATATTATTTAATTTTTATGAAATTGGAAACAAAATTAACGTGTACGTTTTGATTATAACTGTAATTTAATAATTCTTATATTATTATTATTAGATTGAACGTGTTTAATCAGCTGAGGCACAAGATATGTATAATATATTTAATGGATAGTGTGAGATTAACTTTTTATTTTTGCATTTTTCCAACGGATGATGACTGGAGTGTGGGGAAGGGGTTTTTTTTGCTTTTTCTTTACTTTTCCTTTTCTTGTATCTATGAAGTAGATGTGTATGTCTGTCAGTATGTACATGAAAGAGATGACGAGGTCTAAATGTTGATGAAATAACACACAGTAATACGCTAGAACTTTTATCTTTTTTTTAAAAAAAAGCAAAAAACATTATTAAAGGTAATCTAATCAAGATCTTAGATTATCATGTATTAATTCATAAAGAATTAATACATGATAAAGAATAAAACTTTATTGCTCATTTAGGTTTCTAAAATTTCATTTCTTTTGTTTTACTGTAATTGGAAATATAAGTATAATTATATTTCCAATTACAGTAAAACAACTAAGTTATTTTAGTCATCTAATAACTTAATATTATTAAGTACGTCTAAAATAAAAACTTGCGTGTTTTATTTATTACTTTCCGGTAAACTGTTCCGTAACATAATATAAGATAATGTCATATAATAAATGTTTATTGTCTGTTCATACTAAAAAAATAAGGGAGATGTCTGTGTTATGTACATGAAGGTAGGAACTCATTTAATTAATAAGGGAGAGTCCGTCATTTATTTCAATTTATTAATTATACTGATTTAGATGGTTAAATGTAGTTAATTTCACACGGATAATACTTCAATTTAGGTCTAGATCTACACCCCCTCCCACATCTGTCTCCGCATCAATTAAATTAATTGAGTAAAAAATGTCCATTTCCACATTCGGTATCTGTAAAAACGGATGTATTGCTTTTTTAATGTATTTATGAGAATTTATTAATTAAATAGTATAATATTAATATATTAAAATATGTAAAAAAAATATGATTTCACCGATAAGTGAATAATTTGATCAAAAAAAGAATAACCATTTTAATATTTGGTTACACGATTTGATAATATTTTTCGGAATATTATTCACCTTAGTTTAAAGGAAAAACAAAATCAATAAAAAAATAATTTGAAAAAACTACAATAATTGTTTTAAAACATATTAATAAAAGTTATTCATGACAGTTATAAAGTATTGTTAAGTGCTTTATTATTATATGTTGGGATTATGCATGATAAGATTATAAAATAATATAATAGATACTTTTTGTTTGCTTTGCTTTAACTCAATGGATAAATATGATAGACAAATCAGACTATGGGGTAAAAATGGACAAATTTTGATTGAAAATTCAAATATTTGTATTGTAATTAATAATGATACTTATTTAATTCAAGAAATTTTGAAAAATTTAATATTAACTGGTTTTAATAAAATTGATTTATTCAAAATAAATAATCGAATTAATCAAAATAATCAAATTGATTTTGGTTTTTTTAAATTTAATGATAACAAAGAAATTAATAATTTCAATGTCAACAATTTAAACGAAATTAAATTTAATAATTATAATTTAATTTTGTTGATAGATATTAATGATATTAAATTATTAAATTATTTATTTAATAAAGAAATTAAACAGCCAATTTTTATTTGTTATTCAAAAAAATTTTATGGTTATTTACATCTAAAGTTAAATGAACCACATTTTATTATAAAAAAAAATATTGATTATATTAAGTATGATTTAAGATTACATGACTTTAATTGGCTAGAATTAAAAAATTATATTGATTTAATTGATTTTAATGATGAAAAAATTTTATCAGAATTACCTTATATTATATTAATTTATAAAGTTTTAACAAATTTAATTTTTATTGAAAAAAATGAATTAGATAAAATTAATAAAAAAAAATTAATCGAAAATTTAAATAAAAATTATGATAAATTAATTAATTCAAATAAAAATTTTATTGAAGCAAAAAGATTTGTCCATTTAGCTTTACCAAATGATGATATCAAAATAATGCTTGAAAAAAATTTAAATCTATTAAATAAATTAAATTTAGATTTGAATAGGTTATTTGATCCAATTAATAAATTCGGTCTAAAATTATCAAGTGAACTTTATAATTATTGTTTTAAAACCGAATCAGAATTTGAATTGCCATTATCAAATAATTTACCTGATATGGAATCCAACAATAAAATCTATAATGATATTAAAAAAATCTATCAAAAAAGGTCAGAAATTGATTTAGAAAATTTCAAAAAATATCTAATTAAAAAAAATGTAAATATGCCAACTTATTTTATTGAATTATTTATAAAAAACTTACAACAAATTGACATTTTGACTTCAGATGAAAATAATAATTTAATTTTTAATGATATTATCGATAAAAAAATAAATTATAATGATAATAATTCAATTTTAACAGGTTTAATTAACTCACAATTTTACTCAAATGATACTGAAATTAATTCAAATTCAAATGAATTAAATATTAATTCATACCCAACAGCATCAATTTTTGCAGGTATAGTAACACAAGAAATAATAAAAATTATTTCACACCAATTTGAACCAATTGATAATACTTTGATTTTTGATTCATTAAGTGATAAAATCGATATCCTAAAATTATGAAGAAAAAAAAATATTCAGTTCTTTGTATGTTTTTTATTCTTTTCAGATTAATCAGAGCTCAATGAAGACACAAACTCATACATACATCTGTATTTAAGCATTTATACAAATATATATTTGGACATCTCTATAAATCGTCAAAACTACCTTGCATTCCACTAGATGACTGTTTTTGCTTTTTCTTTCTTGACAAAACAACTTCTTTCCAATCTTCAATTTCAGCATCACTATCCTCAGATTCTTCTTTAGCTAATTCTTCTTCGATTGCCTTTCTTTTTAATTCCATCTTTGTTTTTCTTTCTAATCTTGATTCTTTAGTTTCAGTTTTATTTGACCATGACTCATTCTTCTTTTTTAATAAAAACTTTAAACGCTTTTTATCATTAATTTCTTTAAGATTATTTAGATCTTCAACACGCTTTTTCTCCCGTTTACTATCAGCGTATTTGAATGTATCTAGATCTACTGGTGGATCGATCAACCAACCATCAGCAAAAACTTTAGGATTCTCTGAATCATCTCTAAAATTTTTTGTGATCTCAGGCATCTTTGGCAATCTAAATAAACCATACATTTTACATAGTCCAACAAAATCAAATGATTGAAATCTGAAAATTGATGAAGCTGAATGATTAGAATAATGTCTTATATAAGCAACATATGATCTCAATGCATGGTCAAATCTAGCTCTATCTTCCAAGATCCAATTCATAAAGATTTTATGAAAATTTTCAGGAATTCCTTTAACCTCTAAGTCGATATTTTCTAAATCTACATTCTTAACTTCCATAAATGAAATATAATCTTCTTCCCTACCTTTATTTAAAAAGGTTATCGCTTTACCTATTTTATTAGCTCTTCCTGTTCTACCGCATCTATGCAAAAATATATCTGCATCGGTAGGTGGATCTAGTTGAATAACTAAATCGACATCTGGAATATCAATACCTCTGGCAGCTACATCAGTGGTCAATAATACAGATTTATTTAAACTCTCCGTGAAAGTATCTAACGTTTTTATTCTAGAGCTTGTTTGTAACTTACCATGTAAGGAATAAACTTTTACATCTTCATTTAAAATGTTCATTTTGTACAAATGTTGAATAAATGAATAAAAATATTGAACAGAAATGCAAGTAGGAAAGTATGCAATACATTTTTTAAATTTATAGTTGTTTAATACGCTTAAAAACAACTGGAATTTATGCTCAGGTTCTACAAGTGTATAATTCATACTTAATGTTGACGGGGTTTGTATTTTTGAATTAACAGTTACCTTAATTGGATTTCTTAAACCAGTTTTAAAAATATTAGAGCCAGCACTATTAATAGTAGCAGAAAAAAGACCTGTTCTCCTTTGTTTTGGTAAAATCTGAAGTATATTTTTTGTATCTCTAACAAAACTTACATCAAGCAGCCTATCTGCTTCATCCAAGATAACCATACTGCATGAAGTAGTTTTTATTGAAGTAGTTTTCAAAAAATCATAAACCCTACCAGGTGTACCTATTAAAATCTGTGGTCTTTTTTCAAGAAATTCATTGACATCATCTCTTACAGTATACGTATTAGTACCAACAATAAGTTGTGATTTAATTGGGTAAAAATTCTCAGGATAATGATCCAAAAAAGAATTCACAACGGTCTGTATTTGTTTTGCTAACTCTCTCGTTGGTGAAATTATTAAGGTATGAAAATGGCCTTTTTTAAGTTTTGATGAATTTGCTTCTTCTTGGACTATTTTCTCAAAAATTGGAATGACAAAAGAGATAGTTTTACCTGAACCAGTAATCGAATCCACTACTACATCTTTATTCCTTGCAAACAAAGGAATGGTGGACGCTTGTACTGGTGTCATTTCATCAAAGCCCATAACGCCTACCGCTGTTCTGATCCATGGTTGAAGCTGATAATCTAGATTATCCCAAGATAGTGATTTAGACATTCTGTAAAATCCTAATTTGTATTTACTTATTTTTTGTTATCTTCCTTATTGTCTATATGAATATCAAGTATTATTATATTCTAAAAATATTCTTCTAATAGACTAATATAATCATAATTATTTTGGTTAAAAAAATTTTATATTGTCAAAATCTAAAATGAACAAAGCGATGAGGTAAAAATAAATAATGCGTTCAATACATTTTTGTAAGCGGGAGAAATGAATAATATAAGCTAGAAAGAATAGAAAAGCTATAGTGACAATATGTAAGTTAAAAAAAAAAGTCTCCAGTGATAGATGAGAAAATAAGCAAATTGAAAGCATATATATATATATGCCGTTAATTTTAACTCGTAAAATTTTCTTAATGTATTGGAAATTCATAAAAAATATTTTCAAATTGAATAGATCCAGCTCTATAAATCGTATTTCAAAAACAAAAATTAATTATGATAGTTGGACTAGGGAACAATTGATTAGCAAATTAAATAGTATTGATCAAAATTCATCTAAGACAAACTCAAAAATATATCCTATTGATTATATTGATAAAGATATAACCTTGAAAGAAGAATTTAAAAATGATACACAACCAATTACTATGAAGTCGAGAAGAAAACTTCATAAAGTATTTGATTTCAATAATTATAATAAGAGATTTATAGCTTTGAAATTTTGTTATTTTGGTTGGAACTATAATGGCCTAGCTTTACAGAAAAATCGAACACCGTTACCTACGGTTGAGGAAACACTTTTGAGGGCAATGGCGAAATGTAAACTTATTCCCTCATTGGTTCCTCAAGAATTTAGATTTAGCAGATGTGGACGAACTGATAAAGGTGTTAGCGCAATGACTCAAGTAGTATCACTTGATGTAAGATCTGCATTATCACCAAAAGAACAACTTAATAAAATATATGATAACAAAGAAATACAATATGCTTCAATATTAAATCAAATTTTACCTCCAGATATAAGAATTACAGCAGTATGTCTAAGACCACCTAACAATTTTGATGCACGATTTAGTTGTATATCACGTCATTATAAGTACTTTTTCAAAAAAAATGATTTAGATATTGATCTTATGAGAGAAGCAGTAAAATATTTTATTGGTGATAATGATTTTAGAAATTTTTGTAAACTAGATGGATCAAAACAGATTGAAAATTATGTTAGGAAAATCATAAGTATAGATATACAAAACATCACTGGTGATATGTATTGTTTGAATTTGGAAGGTTCTGCTTTTTTATGGCATCAAGTTCGTTATATGATGGCTGTTTTGTTTTTAGTTGGACAAAAATTAGAAGAACCATCAGTAGTAAAAGATTTACTGGATGTTAATTTATATCCAAGAAAACCGATATACGATATGACATCTGAACTTCCTTTAGTTTTGTACAATTGTAAGTTTGATAATTTAGATTGGATTAATACTGATATAAATGATTACAAGGCAATTAAATTTCGGAAGAGTTTGAAAGCGCTAGATTTAGAATTGCAAATTAAGTCTCAGATCTCATCAACATTTATAAATGGATTAACTGATTTGGCCCCAACTGATTCCAGGAAAGTAAATATTAATTTAGGCAATGGTCACGGTAAGTTCATTTCTAATTATTGTAAAATTAACGAAAGGCAAACAATGAATTCATTTGAATTAATTAACGAAAAGTATAGACTAAAAAATCCATCGAAATTTGGTTGATTGCAAACAGTTCTAATTAAATGTATCAAATTATCTTAAACATCTCTCAAAAAACTAGCAATTTGCTATTAATTACTAAATATGTTTAATTTTAGAACACATAAAGGATTTTTATATATTCTAATTTGTATATATTATTTACTTAAATCAATGCATTGTAACATAATGCATGTATTTTTATTTTATTATGTGTCTCCTGTTTTACTAGTTTTGGAATTGGTGAATTGTTCTAAAGTTGGAACGCGTAAAACTATTTGATGTGAATATTTAAAAGAAAAAAAAAAATAAAACTTACCAACAGGATTAAAAGAAGATTTAAAAGAAAAATTAGGTTACTCATTTACTGAATTAACCCACGCCAAAGATATCACAGAACTTATTAATTTATAATATATGTCAATTAATGATTTTAAACCAGAAGCATGGACTTCTTCTGCCAATGAAGCTTTAAAAGTTTCTCTCGTTACTGAAAATGCAATTTCCTTCTCACCCCAGTTTACATACCCGATTTATGGTAACTCAGAACAAATATTTGGTTACAAAGACCTAAAAATCCACCTTGTTTTTGACTCAATTACATTGAAACCTTTTGTGAATGTAAAATATTCTCAAAAATTAGATGATGATGCTGACGAAGTAGAACAAAAGTTAATGGAATTTTTGCCAAAAGAAGATGTTATAATAAAGGATGAAGCTAAATGGGTTGATACTTTTGAAAAAGAAAGAGAAACTTATAAATTTCCTTCTGAAAAATTTAAAATAAATGAATATAAGATCGATGATCAAGAATTTGTAGTGTACAAAGTTCCAATAGAGAACGAAGAAACGAAGAAAATGCATCGTCGTATCCAGATTCTTTCATTGTTATATATTGAAGCTGCATCATACATTGAGGAGGACGATGTAAAATGGCAAATTGTTTGGACATTCAATAAAAATACAAAGGAATGTATCAGCTATGTTACAACTTATACTTACTGGAAGTATTACGGCAGTAAACAATTTGATGAGTCCGAAAATCTTAAGTACAGAGGGAAGATATCACAATTTTTGGTGCTACCTCCATACCAAGGAAAAGGTCATGGTTCAAAAATATACTCGTCCATCTATACCAACTGGTTTATGGATAAGTCTATAGTTGAAGTGACAGTAGAAGATCCAAATGAAAGCTTTGACGACTTGAGAGATCGTTGTGATTTAAGTATGCTATATAACTCTGGTGCACACAAGACAATCCCAGAATCATATCCTATTGATAAAAGTTGGGTAATTGAAACCCAGAGTAAATTCAAATTGGAAAAAAGGCAATTCAGTCGCTTACTTGAAATGATGATGCTAAAACAGAACATTAGTAATTATAGATTGCAAGTTAAAACTAGATTATATATTAAAAATTATGACGCCCTAGTTGATATGGACGAAAGTGAAAAGAAAGAAGCTTTAGAAAAATCATTCACTGCTCTAAATGAAGATTACAAGCGTATTGTATCTGCATGTAAATTCAACAAAAGGAAAATTGGCAATGACAATGAAGAAATGGAAAAACAAAAAAAAATATCTTTATAAAAATATAATATAGGATTTTGTTTCTCTAATAACATAGCGTAAATACTAAATATAATAATAAATATTGTTTGTGAATTTTCAACGCGAATATTGGTAAAATGATAATGCTATTCAAAATAAAAGTAGTGTTATAATCTGGTGCAACAAATATTCAACGTTCGGAATTTATAAAAGTAGTTTATTAATAAATATTTATTTGTAATATTTAATTAATGAAATTGGAATTAAAAAATAGTAAATAGGTTTTAAAATGTATTATTAAAATTTTATTTTAAAGAAGTATTTTAAGTAAAGTTAATCAGGTGGTACAAATTTTGATATTTGAACATATTTTGTTTGTTGGAATTTTAACTCATGTTTCACGAAGAAATTGTAATTTTATGAATAACTAGATAAAAATTTTGATATTCATTGTTAATATTAATATTGAATGCTTTTAAACTAAAGGCAAATATCAATTTCCTTACTAAAAGATACATAACTATATATATTTAGGCAGTCAAGCAATTGAGTTATTTGATTAATTTCTTTATCAATATGAATATAGAAAGTTCATCAAAATTTTCAGATAACCGGTCTATTATGTTTGATAAAGATCATAGAAGTTCCTCATCGAATTCTTTAAAAGTACTTAATGAATTACTAGAAAGTTCAAAAAATTTACCAGCCACTTCTTCTGATTTAGGGTCTATTCAATTGAATATAAATGAATTGAAAAAACGGGCTACTGAATTAAGAACAAAGGGTTCAAATGATACAAAAGATTTAACAAAAGCGCATTATTTACTTGCTGGTAGTGGGTTGGCAATTGAAGATGTTGATATTAAACTGAAATCGCTGTTTAGATCTCAGATGCTAGAACCTCAATCACCAGAAATTCAAACAGAGGGTGAAATTGAGTACTATTTGAAGTCACAAAAAGAACAGAATATTTCCCAATCTATTGAACAACTCTTGTCTACTTCTTCTAAGGATTTTGAAAATTTTATCAATCATAATGTAAACTTTAATTGGAAAGAGTTTGAGCATGAAGCTTGCCAAAAATTTGGTCTTTATATTAAAAGAACAGATTTTGATAATGACGCTAGTACAAGTATCAGTAAAAGTCCGTTCTTCGATAAGCGAATGAATGGGGGTAAAAACAATCTACAATCAACAAGTTCAATGTTAAATGTAAATGAAAATTATTTATTGAGAGATAAATTTGAAAAATATGCTAAAATAATACACTCTTTAAATAATTGTCGTTTGCAACAAAATCAATTTTCACTAACTGGTGAACTATTGTCCAAGATAGAGGGCAGTGGTGAAAATATAAATCGACAAATTTTAGAAGCATGGAAAATTATAAAATCCTTTAATGATACTGATAGTATAATTTTTTCTAGTCGAAAATTTTTAGAAAAACAATTTCTCGATTATGTGGATGAACTATATAAGCAGAATTTAAATGAGGGCTTGCCTACTAGTATCAACAAAGTGAAATCGTTTATTGAATGTAAATTAAAGAGTAAAGAAAATAAATGGCTCGTAGACAACTTAACAATTGTTAATGGAGTTCCTATTTGGGCATTAATTTTTTATTTACTAAGAGCTGGTTTATGCCAAGAAGCTTTGGAAGTTGCAATAAATAATAACTCTAGTTTTAATAAGGTTGAAAAGACTTTTTTAACTTATTTTAAAGCATTTACATCAAGTGAAAATGTACCTCTATCTGTTGAACTAACAACTAAACTACATATCGAATATAATCAGCATATAAAAAGTGCACTACATGGAGATCCTTATAGAATGGCTGTTTATAAGATTATTGGTAGATGTGACTTATCATCAAAGAATATTTCTTCAGTTGTTTTGAGTATGGAAGACTGGTTATGGTTCCATTTAATGCTAGTAAAAGAAGATAATTCAGACACTAACCCTGTTTATGAGAAATATAGCTTAATAGATCTTCAGAATAGAATAACAACTTATGGGTTAACGCATTTTTCGGATTATTATCTTCAAATTTTATTACTAACTGGTTTGTATGAGCTTGCGATAGAGCATGCTTATACCATCAGTAAAATAGATGGTATCCATATAGCAATTGGTTTAGCAGAAAAACATTTATTGCATCCTACTAACATTATCAATGAAGATCCGACAAATCTTATAGTTAGAAATGGTACAGATTTCTTCATTAACTTGGTACAGTTACTTGTGCAATACACATCATCATTTAGAGTATCAGATCCAAGAATAGCTGCGGAATATATAATTGTGTCTGGAATACTAGGTGATGAAAACCAAATGAAACTATGTCATAGTGCATTAAGAGAACTAGTTCTAGAAACGAAAGAATTTTCAATTCTTTTAGGAAGAATACAGTCGGATGGTACAAGAATACCTGGTGTGATTGAAGAGAGAAAAGATTTATTAGGATTAGGTGATAAAAGTGAATATTTGAATAGAATACCAGAACAGACAGCACATAAAGCCGATGAAGATGGCCGTATTCAAGATAGTCTGCTGCTGTATCAATTAGCAGAAAATTATGATACAGTGATAAGTCTAGTGAATGATTTACTAGGTGATCTTTTAAGTGACCCAAATTTATCAAATATTCAACTACAGAATAATTCAAATGATCTAGATAATCCAATTTTGATTGCAGAAAACTTAATTCATATATATATGAGTAATTTGGAAATTTCGAAAAAGATACAAACCAAAAATAAAGTTGCTAATATAATGTTATTAAGACTTGCAGAAATTAGAAAATGTTATATTGCTAGCGATTGGCAAAATACTCTAAATCTTATAGAAGAAATTGATTTGATACCATTTTCAAATAGCATCGAGATGAGAAATAGTGCTAGAGAAGTTATGAATCTTGACAAAAATGTCTTAAAAATAATTCCTAATCTATTGATTATCATAATGACATGTGTTTATAATATATCTCAAAATTTAAAGGAAAGTAACTACCAATCTTCAATAAAATTACAACAAAAAGAAGCGTTGAAAAACATTGCTAAAAATTGTAGTACTTATGCTGGGATAATTAAATATAGAATGCCAAAGGACGTTTATTCTCAATTGATGAAATTAGAAATATCGCTTCAATAAGTATCCTCTATGTAAAATTATAAATACATAATAATAAAACTAAATATGACATTTATGCAATATTTACATCTCAACTAATTAAAGAATAATAATAATAATGAACTGGTGTATCTTCTTCCTTAGGCAAATATATAAACGTCACTAAATTATTATATATTATGTGTGTTTTATAAAATTAGATATTTTCGGGTTTATTTCCAAAATCAACATTAAATGGTTCGAAAAACTTAGTAATATTCATAATAAGATTCTATAAATATTTATCAGATTACTTATTCATATTTTGTAATTACTTTGTTATTTTATCTTGCATTTTTTTTCTGTATTCAGTATAATCAGGTTGTATTTCATATGAATTTGGTTCAGTGGATCTGTTATCGTTTAATTTTTTACGACGTCTCTCTACCCTTCTTCTTCTTCTTTCATCAAAATCTAAGTCTTTATCATTATCTGACTCAGACGACGACGATGATGATGATGTTGACTCTTCGATATCTGCATCATGATTATGCTCCAAGCAATTATTCTCTTCAATATCTTCATCTTCAATGCTTGGATGATAGATACAACAAATTTTGGTTTTCTTTTTATTCATGTGTTCGTTATCTATTACATCAGTTTTCCATCTAACACCTTGGTCATTTTGCTGATTTTTCTGTTTGTCTGAAGCCCGTAGTTTGATAACATTACTTATATTTTGTATTTGAATTGTCTGTGAGCCCTCGCTGTTTGCTTGACTCTTTTGAAAATTACTGCTCATTAATAATAGAAATTAAGTTTGATCTGTTGATTACAATACTTGAAATAAATAATTAGATAAAGATAAAATTATGCAACAAATAATTTATTATATTAATCTCGCAAATTTTAAGTACGTTTAAATATAATAATTGTGATTTTTAATATTTTTTAAATTATACTCCCCATATTTTAGATTCCGGAATTACTAAAAATTTGTAGAATGGAATTGAAAAAAATTTAAAATTAAAGAAATCAGCAAAATTAAAATATAAAAATTACAAAGAGGTAAAATTAAGCATTGTGTTTTATTTTGTTTTCCTATTTCAAAAGTCGTTTTATTAATGACTGAATTTATTTAAACTTTACGTACTGATACTGTAAGCAAAATTTCTCCATCCTCTTCTAATTTAATTTCATTTAACGAACCATCCCAATTAATATCGTTAATATTTTCGACTATTTTGTTAACTTTATTTATTCCTTCTTTATAATGCCCCATGAAAGTTTTAGCAAAAACATTATATAATTCTTTTGGTGCTTTAATTGAATTAATTATTCCTAATTCTTTCATTGTTTTATAAACTGCCATTGAGCCTTTGACGATTCCTCTCTCTTTAAACTGTGAAGAAATTTTTTTGATACCAAATTTAGAAAAACAGGTTTCCATTTCAAAATTTTTTGTAGTTAAAACAGAATGTTCACCGTATTTGAAATTTACACAACCAATCTTGTTCTGAATATTATTTGAGGTTGTAATATTTTTAAAATAAATATCAGTGTGAATATCAAGTGGATTTAATAATATTATTCCTAACATTTTATACTTCTCAATAATTTCTCTGTCAATTGTATCTATATTCTTGACATCAATTCCTAATGGTAAGTTACTGTTTAATTTCGTTTCATCGAAGGCAGATTTAGCAATTTCATCTAAATTTTTTAAGTAATACACCCTACTGTCTACCAGCAATTCATCGATTTGTTCTTCAAATTCTTTATCTTCGTCCTGTTCATCGCATCCGTCTTCATGATCAACTACTTTTAAAGATTCAATGGTATGTTGGTTCATTAATGCTAGTATGTACGATTTTATAGCAGCGTCATCGTCTAAGATATCCCAACCTTCCAATATTTTTGCACTTAAATTCATATTACAGGCAATAGCATTATATGTGCAGGAAGTAGCTTGCATTACAGTCATGGCGGGACCAAAAACACCAAATAATGGATTACATGAAAGTGACGTTTGAGAAATTAATACCATGTCATTAATTGTCTCGATCGCAAATTTATGACGATTGGCGTTTTGAGGAATTGGTTGAGTTATATTTTCTCCAGATACTAATGTTGTAATTAGATTCAATAATAAAATAAATAAATTTAGTAACTTAGTATTTTGCAACATGATGTTTTTACAAAAAAAAATTTAATGTTTTGTTTTGAATTGAGACATTTTAAAAACAAAGTTAAAATTTAATAAAAATTAATAGCCAAGATAAAGATAAAACAATTAATAAAATAATATTAAAAGAAGTTAAGAAAAATAATAATTTCATTCCAAAATACATATGTTTTTATATGGTTTTGAAATTATTAAAATTCAACTCAATTAAAAAGCAAAATTTACTATTACATTTCTAAACTGATTCAATTTTTGCTAAAGTTAACATTAATATAATGTTTCCTCAATTTTTATTATTTATACAATACTATTTATATTATAGCTAATGTAATATTTTAAATAAAATTCGTATAAAAGCAATGCCACATATAATATTTACTTACAATATTGGATTTTCAAAATTTAAATCACAGGTCACACTTTAACAAGAACTCAATAGATAAAAACGTCAGTATCATTAATCGTAATTCAATTTAGCAAAATAATGTACCAGTTTAAGTTTAACAAAATAACAGCAAAGACAAACAAATAATTAATAACATATAAATTTTAATAATATTAATATTTTTCTTATATTGTCACAGTTAAAACATTGCTAAGTTTTTGAAAAAATTATAAAACAAAAAAAATAAATATTAAACAAAAAAATGCGATTTCTGTGGATCGAACACAGGACCTCCAGATAACTTGACCAAAGTATACTTCAGTCTGGCGCTCTCCCAACTGAGCTAAAACCGCTTTATTTTTATATAATTTTTAGAGTCTACTGTAACTATTATTTTTATTTTGAGGCCTATAATAATATAAGCACTTGGTAACTTATATTATTGTTTGTTGAAAAGTTCTAGAAATAAGAAATCATTATTCCATTAAGATACAATTCCAATTAATTATTTCTAAATTTGGAATATTATTTTAAGAACATTCTAGAAGCCTTTCGACAGAGACTTAATTTATTCAAAAATGATAGTTTTCAATATGACAAACGTATCTCGAAAATATATAAATAGCAAGCATTTTTATCAATCAATCAGAACAAATAATGCTGAAACAAAGAATATGATCTATACGGGCAGTAATGTTTGTTATTTACCCAAATGAGAAATAATCAGGGTGCAAATTACATCAACATTTGCCACGAAACATACAATCAGCTATTGTACGATCCTCTGTGTGTGTCTAGTAATCCTCACATATGTCATTGCAGGAATTGACCAATTTAACAGGGTTGTCAAATTGAAATGTTATTCCAAAAGTAAAAGGTATATAAAGACCCCAATAATGAATAGATAAAATACGCTTCGTTCCCATATGGAAAAGAAGCAAGAAGATATTTAATAAATATTATTAGTATATATATATAATCAATAAAAAGTAAAGATATTATAAATCTATCGGAAGTCGGAGACGATGGTAGAAGTAGATTCTGCGTTAGTAGCAGTAGTGTTTGATTTAATATTTAATTTATTGTTCATATTAGAGGCTATAGTATTACAGTATAATTCCTTCTCCTCTTTATGTAAGATTATATAATATATATTAATGTACAGAATCTAGAACTTATTTGTTCTGATTGATTGATAAAAATGCTTGCCTTTTATACCTTTTCGAAATATGTCTGTCATATTGA